>MNCI01038211.1:222524-526051 GCA_015680685.1 Gnetum montanum | reverse complement strand
AAATTTTGTCTTTAACAAGTCATCTTACAAGCAATCTTTCACAATGTCTTTTTTACAAATGCCCTTCCCCCACAACTACCAAGACCCTTAAAGCCTTTTTATAGGGTCTCATAGGTAGTTAGATATTACAAAATATCTTGGGTAACTTCTTTCCCAAGTAAGGAAGTTATAACTTGCCCAACAAGTTAGGAGATATTACTTTCCAAAGAAGTTAGGAAGTTATAACTTATACATGAAGTTAGGAGAAAATCATGCTAACATTGACATGTGTATTTACAAATATTTCTTTCATAAGAAGTCACAACCTATATTATAATTTTAGGAAATAAAGCCAAGATCTCTATCTTGTTTAATCCATTTAACCTTAGTCCAGGATCAAGCTTCTCAAACACCATGATGGCCATTGCAATAAGCGCTCCATACAATTGTCATTTTATTTTTGTTGCATGTGAGGAAATATGCTAAAATTATTTTTAGCCACCAAACCATATGAAATTGGAACTTTATTTTGTTACTTCAATTTCACGCATTTAGGTTTTGTTCTTGCTTTCAGCGATGACGATTTTCTTCAGAATAAGCCATAACCACGATCCATTGGCTAAATAATCTCCCGATTGGTTTGATACTGAGCTTAGATACTAAGTCCCTACAATTGATCTCTTGGCCATGCTCACGATCCTCCGTATCTGCCGTAGAAGAAATGTCATTCCGCTGATTCAGTTGTGCACCTGTCTCACTGTGTCTTCATGTCTCTGTAGCCGCACTTGATGAATTGGTAATGATGATGACAGATGCATTGGCGTCGGGTGCTGTTGTGTTTGCAATTTCTGTTTGTAGGTTTATCATTGCAAGAATCCAGATGTGAAAACATTTTCATTGTGTGCCAAGATTTGCCTTATGGTTTATGTTTAATATTTCACATCTTCTCATTGTTGTTTGTCATATCCTGCATTTGAAACAAAATAGAAACCCTGTTACGTTTTTCTTTTTGCATGCAGACTCCATTCTCTGGACATTGTGGATCATTGAAGGAGATATTATTTTTCTTTGGTTCTAGCAGCAAATGATAAACGCGATTTGGAGTTGCAACCGCCTGAAATTTTTGCCCCAAATTCACCTAGGGCTTCCTGCGTTTTTCTTTTTGTAAATTAAAAATTATTGTATTTATTTTCTGAATCAGGGATAGTCACTGTATGATCTGGGTGTCAATATTGGAAAGATTTTGATATATTCTTGATGCTTGTCTTGCTATTTTTCTTCTAAAATCATTTTTATTCATAACCTGTTCTTGTTTTTACAATTTTCATTGCTGATTCTAATGCAGAGCATATACAAAGTGTTTGACAAATTTCCTTTTGCCAGTGTCTCTACTTTTTCTGTTAATAAAAATTACTGTGACGTCCAATTCTCAATTCTTATATATATTGCTAACTGCATTTTAGATCTTATTCTTTTTCTCTCTTCTTCTTTTTGTTCTGCACTTCATATACAGGGCACATGGACAAATAGCTTCATGAAGACTACTGAAATTTCCAATGACCAGTTTACCATCAATTGTAGTTACTTTGATTCTTCATTTCTTTCTTATTTAAATTTAGATGCTATTTCTCTTTATTCACAAGTTGAAATTCTGTTTATTCAAACAAAGTACAACAACCTTTTCTCCAATCTTTCAGCATCTAAAATTGCTTTGCAATGAATTTTTAAAAGCTCCCTTATGAATTTAGCGAGAAAAAATAGTTAATAGTTTGTGGAATTCTTGCCACTTCTCCAACTATGAATAAGAGAGTACTAAAAGCTGCAAAACCTTTAATTAATTTTATCATGCCAACTTGTTCCATGAAATGGCCAAAATGTGCCAACAGAGATATTATATAAGAAGTTTTCATCATATAGGATGCATAAACATAAACAACATAATATATCCATAAAGAAAAGTTAAATGTCATTCCTACAAAAAGACCAACCAAAATTGATAGACACTAGGTAGCATGGGTCTTAAAGATCAAGAGAAAAAGAGAGTACATAGATAAAAGAAACAAGGAAAATAGGATAACAAGAGAAAGATTCAAACTTCCTTCACCTGAGAGTTGTTGACCACACTTTTTATTGATTCTAAATTTGGCCCACATGCTTCACTTGATTATGCTTTTTCTATCTCTTCTAAACTATCAAATGCATTGGTAGCTATGTATACTTCTTATCTATCCTTAGAGCCCTTGATGTCTACTAGAGCCTTCACATTGTCACTATACTCAAACTTGTTGATGGCTCCCTTCTCCTTCATCTTCTTGATGAAGCACTTATGATAGTGGAGGAACTAGGCTTTCATATTCTTAATTACATTCAAAGTACTCAACATTTAACTTGTGAGCTACAAATCAAGCCCTAAACTCTTTTTTTACTTCTTATTAAAGGTGAATGGTGGTTCATATTCCTTTCTAGCTATTAGGTGCATATGTTTCAAAGTAGCACAATCATAAGGTTGAGTTTTTGGGATCTTATTCTCATTTTCTAGGATTGGCACATTAGCCCTCCTGATCATAGTAGATACTAGGTCTCCATAAAGCAAGCTGAGATGTCTATGCTGTGCAACATATTTCATAATAGTCTAGAAAATGTAAAAGGATTCATTGACACTTCTCTTGTGTGCCATAAATTACATGACCATCAACACAACTACAAGGACCTCTTTGTAATGATTAGTTTTAGGTAGAAAATTGGTCATGAGAATGTGGACAATTAGTTTCAACTAGCACCTGAGGTCCTTGCCCTTCACATTATACAATGAAATAAAATATTTATCATAGAGAAATTTCATCATATCCAGTCTGTTTACAAAATTGTTCACAACTAGGGTAGTAGTGTAAATGCTGCACAACCCATAGGCACATATCTCTAGTAACTAACTTAATCTCTAAACTATAATTGATATGGAAGTACCAAGAACAAAGGTAGTAAACTTGGTATTACTAACCTAATGAAGATTGTAGTAAAATACATGTTAGAGATGGATAGACGTTTCTATTAGAATTCAAGAGTGACTATTACTAAACCTCAACAAGGAACTTTATAACTTCAAAAAACCTTTTGAGGTCAATTTTGATGACTTCTTTTTCACAAACAATTGGTTGAGCTTCAAATCTTAGTTACTTTACTTTGTGTTCCTCTAAATCAAAAAATAAAAAATAAAAAAAAATAAAATAAATTCTTTGTCTTTTTTGGAAACATTAGATATGGAAGATCCATGCTTAGAGCCTAGAAGCATGACGCTATGAATTATTAGAACATAATATGTAGTAGTGGAAGAAATCAAAATTGAGCTTTAGAACATTATGACTTAGAGTAAGTGGGAGGAGGACTAAAGGATTGGAAGAAGAATGAATCAAAAAAGAAAGATTACACTTGTTAAAACCAATATTTACTCAATTTGAGTAATTGAAGATAGGTATGGTAGATCTCGTGGGATGACATGAAAATCAAGAAAAGACAAATAGGTAACTAAAAGAAAGGATGGATGATTGAATTGTCAAAACAATTTTTTTTTGATAAATCTAGTAAATAGATCTACTGAATGTCTAGTTAATCACATCTAGATGACTAAAGGTTTGTTCAATTAATTCCAAAATTGTTCTTTTCACCAAATAATGAAAAATTGGGAGAGAAAGACAATAATAAAGATAATTAAAGATATGATGAATCTTTAGCAGGTAAGAACATATTTAAAATAAGACAAATAAATAAAAAATTGAATGCTTACCTAATAAGAGTCCTTAATCCACGTATTGTATGTTATGTTACTTTAGCGTACTTGATTATTTGGGGTAAGGCCCAACCCCCAAGCCTCTTTTGATGGTGTTGAATTAATTTGTAGGTAATGGTATGGTTAAGATGTTTGCAAGTTTCTCCTTTATACATACATACTCCAGAGTGATTGCATTTTTACACCTTGTTTCAAATGAAGTGATGGCAAATCTCAATGTGCTTTATACAAGAGTGCTAACTAGATTTTTTACAATGTTGATAGAAATTTGATTATCATGGTACATCATTAAAGTTTTCTTATAGCATCATAATTCCAAAGTGTCTGGTTCACTCACATAAGTTGGGCACCACAACTTCTAGTTGTGATAGATTCCACTTCAACTATGAAGATAGAGGTTGAGGTATGCTTCTTTATCATCTAGCTTATGCAGTACTTTCCAAGAAAGTAGTAGCTAGTGCTTGTGCTCTTACGATTATCTATGCATGTTTCCCAATTTGCATCATTATACCCAACCAGATCAAGAAATATGTCTTTGGGAAACTAAAGACTACAGTATGTAGTACCTTAAAGATATTGAAAATTTCATTTAATAATACTTAAAAAATGAGACTCTTTAGGACATGATTGATATCTTGCACAAATACATGTACTTAACATTATATTAAGCCTACTAGTAGTAAGGTAAAGTAGAATTCTAATCATACCTTAATATGTTTTTTCATCCAGTACTTTACCTTCATCAAATTTTGGAAGTTTTAGTTGAGAGAATCATAGGGGTGTCGATTTATTAAACTTTTTATCCATGTCTTTGTCATACTTTGATTTATAAACATTATATTTCTCATTTAGTTTATTTGTAGTCTAAGAAAGAAATATAGTTCACCCATCATGCTCATCTCAAACTCTCCCTACATAAAGCTTGGGTTTCCTACCATGGTATAATTCATATGCCATCTTGATGGTATCAAGTCTGATTAAAATTTGATTCATCATGTAGTAGGCAGTATTGTTAGCATCTCCCTAGAAAAACTTTAAAAGATCACTTTAATGTAGCATGGTTCTTGTCATTACTTAAAATACATCATTTCTTCTTTTGGAAACTCCATTTTATAGTGGTATTCTTGGAGTAGAAAATTGAGGAATAATCTCTTCATTGTTATAAAATTCAGCAAAAAAATGATTTTGAAATTCATATCTATTATCACTTTTGATGATCTTAATGAGATATCCCTTATATCTTTGCAATTTCAAAGATAAATTTTTGAAGTGATGAAATGCTTCATCCTTGTGGGTTAGTAGGGATATCCATGTAAATCATATGAATAATTATTAACAATAATCATAAAATGTCTTTCACCTCCAATGGTAGTGATCCTTGATGAGTTAGTTAAATCCATATATAATAATTCTAGAGACATGATAGTGGTAATTTCATTTTTTTCTATAAAAGGAAATCTCTCTTGCTTACCCATTTGACAAGTGTCAAAAACCTTTTCCTTCTTACTTTGAATGTATGATAGTCCTTTCATGATTCGTTTGTGTGATATCTTTGACATACTTTCAAAATTTAGATGTGCTTGCATTCTATGCCAAGATCAACTATCTTCTAATTTTTTTTAAATAAATACTTAATATAAAAGTTAGAAAAGTCATGATTATTAATAATCTAAACATTTCTTGATCATTTTTTTAACAAATCTTGTCTAATCAATCTTTAGATCTTTAATTAATGTAGTAATCCACTTTAAGCACAAGTTCTTTACCATTAATACATAATTGAATAATGATTAAGAAATCATGTTCCAAGCCATTTACATAATAAATATTGTTAATTTTGGATGAATATTTACCTCCTATGGTACCTTTACCTTTTATAAGAGCTTTTCCATTGTCTTAAAAGGTTATTGTACCACCATTGAATTAACATAATTTTAAAAATTATTTCTTTTCACTTGTCATACAATGAGCACATCTACTATTCAAATACCAAAAGGCCTTTCCATCATTTATAGATGTGGTTGCCATACATGCCATATAATTTTCACCATTGGAAGCCTATATATTATTTATTCTTGGGGTTGATTCTTGAAATGTACTAGACCTATTCATGTTAGTATTTTGAAACCACTTGTTTAGTAGTTTTCTACATTGATATTTCATATAATCAAATGTTTTGTAATAATGACATTAAGCATTAGCATTTCTAACAGTAACTTCATACCTTAGTAAATAGTTCCACTTACTTGATTTTTGTCAATTTTAATCCTAAGGAGGATATCCAAGTTCCATTTGACCTATTGGATTTCTCAAGATTTTAATCATAATATCTAGTGTAGTACTTTCATTGGTCAACTACTTAAGAACTTTTCTCAAATCTTCTATGGTTTTAGCTTGATTACTAATGGTGCCTTAAGACATAACAAGGTTGCTTCAAAGAGTTTTAATCTATTTACCTTTCTCATAGAGGCTTTTCTCATATTTATCAATCTTATTTTTTCATATTTTTCAATTATCATAACTTTGCTACTTGTAGTATTAGCATATCCCTCTTATTTTAATTATTCTTCATACAACTTACTTTTCATTTCAATGCTAAATTTTTATAATTTTTCAAAAGTAGTGAGAAAAAGTCCATACCTTTAATCTTTATCTTTAGAACCATATTGAGAATTTTGATCATTTTCTTCTAGAGCCATTATTAGAACTAACTTGTAGTCTTCAATCTCTTCTTTAGTCATGGTAATCTCATTCCATCTTATGCACAAGCAATAGCCTTTTTCCCTTTTGAGTTTTGAACTATTATCCTTTTTCATTTTGTAGGAGTCATTCTAATGTAATATGGTCATATCCATGATAATGCTAACATTGAATTTCATTTTTCTTAATATCTTCTTTATCATTACTTTTAGATGTTTTTTCTTTCATCTCTTTTTTTGAAAAGTATGTTAAACTTTCTAGTTAGAAGAGCTAGATCTTCCTCATTTAGGTCTTTTGAATCATCTTCTTTTGCACCATTTGAGATCTTTGAGGCAATGTTCTTTGTATACTTGATGTCCTAATCCTTTTTTAAGGATAGCTCATAGGTGTTCAAGTTACCTTGGAGTTCATATACTCTCATATCATTGGTATGTTTGACTTCCAAAATGGCTATGACTTTTGCATGGAATTTTTGTGGAAGACTCCCCAACACCATTTGACATATCAGGGAAATCTACTTCAAGACTTTTTAAGGCATTGAAAATCTCATTAACTTTGAAGAATTATTTCTTTATAATTCTTCCTCTTTCATTTTGAGGTGAAAAAAATTGTGCTTAAGGATATGAGCTTTTGATTGCTTAACCAAGGTAGTTTCTTCATGGATTAATTCCAAAATATCCCATATTTTATTTCTTGTCTTGCAACACATAATGAGATTTAATTGTTATAGGCATATGGCACATTACAATACATTCATAGCTTTTGTGTTAATAAAATGAGCTCCCCTTTCTACATGTATTCTAGAAGATATATCATTTAGTCTTGTGTAGGAATTTTCAATATGGGTTGTGTGAATTTTTGTTAGATCTATGTATTCTTATTCCACTAACAACTAGATTTGAAAGTCTAGTGATTGAAGAAAACATCTCATCATGGTCTTCCAATAATTGTAGTTATAGCCTAAAGAGTTGATAGATAGAGTAAACAATGTAAATCTTAAATATATTTTAAATTACCACCATTAATCAAATATGTAACTTGTAATTCTCTAGTATAATAGGGAGTTTAAACATGAATTATGGAAATTACAAAGATTATCATGCATGTAATTGACTAAGTGAGGAAAGTAAAAATTAATTATGAAACAAATACACTAATTTAACATGATTCAAATAGGCATACTCCACTCATAGTGATGTTATCATCTTCTCTTTTTCTAGTTTCATTCTCTTGCCAGGAAAGTCTTCAATGCTGGTTTAAGGATTTTTAGTCTCCTTGGTACATTGTTGATTTTTGGGTTGTGAGTCTTCCAAGATATTGTAACAGTGATGAATCCTCACAAACTCACAAAGACAGAGGTTTTACAATGGATTGTATGGTTACAATTAGATCTCAATACATCAAAAACATCTAGATGAAGCACAAAGGACAAAAATGGGGATTTGCATAAGATATAAATAGGAAATATTTACAATAAGTTCTTGATTCATGAATGGATCATAAAATCCATTTTTTCAAAGATAAGATCTTCTAAATTTCAAGCCTCTTCTTTTTTCTACCTTGATTTAATCATTGAATGTTGTCTTGTAGATATCAATATAACAACAAGCAACAAAATGGTCATAAGGTGAGAAAATTGATAGCTTTCTGAAATTGAAAAAAATCTTGTATCTTCTTTGATTGGTTGACCCCATGTATAGTTAAATAGATGTATCCTTTAATCAATTGGATGATGAATTAGTTGATCCAAAGACTACATATTTTACTTATTTAGGTCTACAACTTGAGATCAGGTTGGATGACCTAAGCCTCATTTGGATGCTTGATTGAGTGATGAATTTTCTTTGTAACAAGATGATCTTGGTTTTGGGGTAGTTGACCTAAAGGTCCTCTAGTTAATCCAAAAAGTATGAATTTATGTTCTTCTAGATGTGAAATAGTAGTCAGGTGATCGATCCTTTCTCCAATTGACTAGATGAATGATAAATTTGACCTAAAATAGCAATACAAACTTTTCATTCCAAATCTTACTTTAACTAATAAAGTTAACTCTATTATTAACTCTCATTTCCACATCTCAATAATTAGAAAATGCTTAAAAATTCATTGAATTATCAACACTAGTTAAAGATGCATTGTCTTAGGTCCTCATCCATGCCATGGAAGTTCAAAATTTGATCTATCTCCTCAACCCATTCATGTGTAATTGATGAATCATCTATGTCCTTAAAGTTGGAAGGGTCAAGATTTCTAAATTATCCAATCAACCTTAAGTCATCAATGCCAACACTTGCATCTCCATGGTTGTTACGACCATTGCCATTATTATTTAATCAGTTCTTAAGGGTTTAAAACAATTATTGCTACACTTGATCATTACTTGGCTCACGAAATCTACTTGACATATTATCCTTCCTTCCTATCCTAGGTGCCATATATGAAAAATTGATAGACTCTAATAAAAAATATTAAACCAAGATGTGATACCTCCAAAACTTAAGAAAATAATTAAACTTAATCATCCATTGGACATGCGTAGAATAAAATTAACTGCTTAAAAATCCTTAAGTAACTTAAATGCTTCTTAAACCATATAAGATATATAAAATGCTTAAGTAACTTTTAGAAATCACTTGAAAATCCACATATAAAATATTAATTCATTTAAGGCCTCAAATAAAACATTACATTAGAGTTTCATCAATATCCATATTCATGCTAAAAATATAAATCCACTGAGTGGCTAAAACATAAAATGAATTACATCAAGATAGGGTAATATTCTTAGCTAATATTAATCCTTCTTCTAGCATGTCCTTATCCAACTCCAAAATATCTAACATATTCTACATGAAACATGTAGGAAGGGTTTGAACACCTTCATAGTAAATGTATTCATCTTATAGCTTTCTAGAAAAGACTATAAGATGAGGTCCATAAATTGAAAGCACACTGTTAGAACCAAAAGCAAAGTATAATTAACTTGGTTGCTAATATGTATTTATCACTAATTATGAATCACCATTACCATTAATATCTCATGAATTACTACACTAGATATTAGAATAAATATAATCCTTGGTTGATGGTTTCCTATACTCCCATAGTTGGATTGATCTAATTCCATCTTCTCTGGCTATGAAACTTCTTCATCTACATGTACATACTCTTCACCTTTGCCTATCTAGATATGACTAGGACTAGCCTATCTATCCACCTTTGCACTGATTTCATCCGATTGAGCAACGATTATCTAGAAGGAAAACTTCGTGCTTTCCATGTTCTTATTTAGAGCATGCACTTGTTTCTTCTTGGGTGCCATCTAAAATTGACAAAGTCCTCAACCACAAATCCATGAAACAATAAAACCAGGTTTCGATACCAATAACATTGGAGCATTTTCACTCTAGAAATAAATCACCTTCAATGCACTAAATCCATATATTATGCAGAGACAAAATATTTTCGAGAAAATGAGAAAACTAGCTATCTTCAATTACATTATTAGATGATTACAAAAAGGTTTACACAACCCACAAGCATCCAAAAACCTATCACACTCAAATGATATTGCAGAGCATGAGGCTCTACAACCACATAATGGTTGTTATTAATGTAATACAAAATTAATAAAAATCTATCCCACAATCCGAGACTAAGATATCAACTGATAAGTGAGATGAAAGAGAATAGAACACATAGATCAACATACTACAAGTTGATCTTGAAGTTGCAATCATCTATTGCACTCACCCAATGTGCTCACCCACTCTCTTTCCCAGCTCTCCACTCTCAAGAGGATTTTTTGTCACTCTTGATGCTTACAAGCTCTCTTCTTGCATACCAACCGTCTCTCCTTTTCTCATGGATGAATGCATACATAATTATAGAGATTCAGAATCCTAGGAAGCTTTCTTTCTACCTCCCTAGGTGTTTCCCAGATAGATTAGGAGTCTTTTAGATACTTCCCAATCGAAATGCCACACTAGAGCTTTTTTTCTTCACTAACATAGATGTCTCTTATTTCATGTAGATGTCTCTTGTAAAAGCCTTTCCTCAAGAGAGAAATCTACTATTTTTGGAAGACATCTTCTCTAGATTTGGAATGTCTACACTTTAGGGAAGACATCTATCTTTTTGGGGAGACATCTCTTTTGTAGGTGCCAAAAATAAAAATGCTCGTTTTGATATCTAGAGCCTCCAAATGCCTCCCAACAAGTCCCCCATAGACCCTAGAATACCATGAACTTAAGAACACCTCTAAACATGCCAAAAATTTGAAGAATCTTCATCATAAAAATCAACTCAAGAAGACACAAAAATAAGACACAGTCATCCAGGTCTTCTCTAAGCATGAGACCTATAAAAATAACTTGTAGGACAAGCACAAGGGAATTAGAAGATGTGTTCCTAGACCATGTTACTCCAACTAAGCTATTTTAAAAAGGTGTCATTTTAGCCATTATACTTCCATCATAACCCCCAAATCCATCATGACTTTAGGTTGTAATGTATGTAGAATATCATGGGTTGGCCATGCAAGGTTGCAATGAACTAAGTTTTTATGCATAATTAGAATTGTCTAAAACTTACCATCATGGATATAAGCACGAAAGGGTGCTAAAAAAATTGGATTGAAGGATAAAAAAGGCTAGAAATTGCAAAAAAAAGTGAGAGAATACAAGTTATTTTACAAAGGCTAGAAGACATGTTAGAAATCAAAAGGAGAGAAAGAAAATTTAATAAAAAAATTTTAGAAAGAATGACACAAGAATTGTATGTAAGAAATGTCATTTCCTCTACCTGATGTAAGAATGGATGGAATTATGGACTTTACAAACATAGATATATCTTCACACAAGATCACACGTCTAGTATACATTCAAATCTAGAAACTTTTGAGAGATTTTTCACACATAGCAAGAAAGCAAGAGAGTAAGAGTAAGAGTGAGGGAAGTAACTCAATTAATGTCAAGAAAGTAAGCCAATGCCAAGTGTTGATAGGAAAAAATTAGGATTTGAAAATAATCAAGAATAATGATATAACTATAAGATTGGATTACATGAATCTAGACAAGAGTTTGAATGATTCAAAAATAGCTATGATTAGGGGTTGTGAAATATAAGAAATAACTCACATTACCCAAGAATGGATTCTTAATGAATAATAGAAATAAGACAGTAATAAAAATAAATCCTAAATTATATTTAACATATTATCCACATCATATAATTCTATTATTTTCAAAACCTTAGAAATATTATAAAAATATTTATAAATTATAAATATAAAAATACCAGCTATGGATCACCACAATCCTTCTAATGTGTCCATCTTAGGAAGCAACAATGGTTAGTAATAATAATTAAAAAATAACACAAAATGAAAAGAATAATAAAATACCAATTTATTTAAATACGTAAAAACAAGAAGTTGAGTTTAAATCTCAAGATGCATAATTATAAGAATACATCACATATCATTCAATCCAAGAGATATCAAGTTCTATTCGTAACAAGCATAAATGAAGGGTACTAAAATAGACTAGTATAAGCCACTAGCTATAGCAAAACCTATTAATATAATATTAAATTAGAGCATATGATAAATATAATCTCATGTTAAAGCACCTATATAAAGAAGATAACAAAGCAAAGGTCCTACATTCTAAACATTGTAGTGTTACATCCTTTCAATGTTAAATTTTAAAAAGCTCTTTCTTTTAGGTATTTTCTATCATCAAACAAGGATAAACCTTCAAAATTCCTACTAGAGGCAAGATAGAAACATTGAAGTGATCTTCTTCTTAGTTAAGAATGCTTAATTCTCTTCTTTATTGGAGAATCCTAGCTTTGTTTGGAGAGCATTTTCATTAGTTTCCTAATTTCATTATAATGTTTTACAACTTATTCATATTATATAGTTTTTCTTGAAACATTTCTTGGATGATTTGTGGTTATAGTTTTATTGATAAAAAGGACCATTTCTCTCTCATTTCACCTATTCCTTATTTTGATATCTACTTTAATCATTTCTATTATACTTAAATATAAATTTATCTTAATGTAACACTTTTTAATTACCTCCAATACTTGTTTTAAGAACTCTAAGTTCTTTTTAGAGTCAAAGTTAAATTTTAACCATTTAAAACCATTTGCAATCTTCCTAACTCCATAAGTACTAAAATTTATTTGTGAGAAAGATAAAGAAAATTTTCAAGAATAAATACTATTTATTTTGCATTACAAGCTACATCTAGAATGTTTGTGTGCACCATTAAGCATCATAAGTCAACTCTTAGATGTCAAAAAACTAAGTTAAGTTGAAAGAATGAATTAATTAAGTTGTAGCTATGATCTTCATTTGTTAATTCATCTAGCTAGATGTTGTAGCATGTTCTTTTTGTTAATAACTTATACAAATGTCATGAATAGAAATTGTTATAAGCAAGGATTAACACTTCAAAAATTCTTAGAAAGATAGGTTGGTATCAATACATGTCAAACTATATAGATAAAATTTAAGATTCATAAAAGCACAAGAAGACATGTTTTATCTACCCTCACTTCTTTGCAAATTGCTTCCATGCATACAAGGGTTTTAAGCCAAGAGTTTTATAGGGATCAATGACAGTGATGTTTAATGATGATGATGCATGTAGATTAATGTATGCAAAAGAGCAACTAGGACTTTTGTAACACCATAGTATTCTAGAGTTTCAAACCTTTGCTTTGTCATCTATTTTTTATGCTTGTTCTTTAAGAGTAATGTTATATTTTATTATGTAATATTATATTTTATGGTAATATATCTTGTTAATGCATGTCAATATCCCTTCTTTATGTTATTGAGGCTTAAACTTGTGATCTCTTAATTTTTATATATCTTAAAGTTTGAGATCTTGACCCTTTACTTACATGTAATATTTTGAAATTATTTTATCTTTTATTTATTTATTTTGGTCTATTTTTTATTTATCTTTACTAATTCTTGTTGCTCCTAAGTGTGAACAGACTTGAAGAATGGTGGTGGCTCATTATTGGTATTTTATTAATTTATTAAATTTATATTTTCATATTTTGTTTTATTCTAATATTTTTAATTAAAGTAAAAATATGGTTATGGAAAATGTTAAATAAAATTTGTATTTTATTCTAGTTTATATTTTACTTTATCCTAGAATGAATTCTTAAACATGTGACTCATTATAGTACCTTCCTAGTAACTTTAACTGATTGGTTTATCATTGGATCCTTTTTGCGAATATGTGTTATCTTATTTTTAAAGAAAATAATTATTAATTCTTTATTTCTAGAATTTCCAAAATTTTATCTTTTGTGCCTAAATACGTAGTAGTATTGGTTGTATTAACAATAAGTGTACATTGCTCTCTCTTCCATTCTCTTGCATGTACTTGTGAATAGTAGATCTCTTGGAAATCTCTAGATCTAAAGCTATTCTTTCTTGTTGAAGCTTGAATCTTAGCTAATCTCTTAAGGGAGAGGAAATATTCTTGATTTCATAAATGGTGATAAGAAGCTAACTTTCTTGTATCTGCTTTCCTATTTATGATATTTTTTATTGATGATCTAATCATATTGTTGATCTAAACCTTGTCATGATGATCAATCCATAATTCACCATTTCTATTACTTTTTAATTTGTGATTTCACTCAATCTTTCAATTGTGTTATATTCTTATGGAATCAGTGGAGGTGGTGTGTTTAGATGACATTGAGAGGTAGACCTTTTGGATGTGTATGGGCACATTTAATATGTTGAAATGCTTAAGCAATGTTAAGAAAACATAATTGGTATAATTTTGGAAGGCCATTGGTACATGACTTGTTGAAAATGGGCAAGTAGTTATGGTGGTTGCAAATTAATCATGTTGGCTTAGGGATTATAGTTGAATTAGTATCATACCTCGTTTAGAACTTGTTGTCAATGGACAAGTAATTGTAGTGGTTGCAAGATCAATCACGTTCACTTGAAAATTGACATTTGAGTAACAAACTTCATTTAGGGTGGTGGGAGGAGCTAGCACCTTAGGGTAGCTATAGGATTCATGCTAGCCATAACATAACCCAACAAATTACCTAAACATACATAAGAATTTATAATCTAATAATGTGACATCCTGTTCATAGATGTCATGGCAAATGTGAAATATATGTTGTATTAGACATTATGTGTAAGAAGACAATATACCAAACATCAAATATATGAAACATTCGACATTATGTGTAAAGGAAATAATAGAAAAAGTGCAGAAAGAGAAAGAAAAGAATGCTTTATTAATATAGAATAGTATATCTAGATTATGCTCTGAGAGTGTTCCTTGGGGTTTTCTTCCTTTGGCAACTATCACTTAGAGGCAATCCAACATTGCCACCATGGTTAGGCCTATAACTTGGCCAAAAGGGATGACCAATCCACTTCTTGTCCCACTTCACCTAGCTTTCATGACTTGCCTTACCGGCTCCACCACTCCATGCTAGTATGAACTCTATGCACAGGTATAAATGTCTTAGGTCAAGCCCCCAAAGATCACCTCAAGAGACACATCCATTATTACAACATGCCCTTTCGAGTCTTAATTACAACTGCCCTTTTAGGTCTTGTTATGATAACAATAAAACTTGTTATGAAGAGATACCATCTTGTTTATGCATCATCATCATTTTGGAATGGGGACATGACAAATAGTTATTCTTGTCTTTCATGAGGGCTAGTTTTAGTTAGTATCAATCTTGTAGTAATTCTAGTGTCTAATTTTAGAACCTTATGGCATATCAATGTTATAAGTAAAATAATATCTATGAGTAATTTATGAATTTTTGATTAATTTTATGTTAATGTATATGTGGATAAATATTTTAGTAACACTAACGATGTGGTTTGGGAGTTTGAGCTCCATCTTCCTAGTTATGTTCCAAGGAGCTTCTAAGTGGATTTCTTCTACTGTAAAGATGTACTAATTCTTCCTGCATGTATTTCATTCAAGTTTAGAAGGAAGCTTTGGAGGTGCTCAAGGTGGGGCTAGAAGAAGATTCAACATTAAATAAAAATTATGTCATTACATTTTCATGTTATAACTTAGCCACTTAATGGACTTTGTATTGTGGCCTTAAATGTGGATTTTCCATTGGATTATAATTCATGCTATAATAA
Organism: Gnetum montanum; assembly: GCA_015680685.1. Classification (NCBI taxonomy): domain Eukaryota; kingdom Viridiplantae; phylum Streptophyta; class Gnetopsida; order Gnetales; family Gnetaceae; genus Gnetum; species Gnetum montanum. Next base: position 510,413 of record MNCI01038211.1, on the reverse strand, counting down.
GGCTTAAGTGAGCATAAATATGCTAATGTGGACTTTTTAAGTGGTTTTTAAATTATTTAAGTTTCAAAGTATTTATTTTTACTCTTATATGGATTTATAAGTGTTTAAGGATTTTTTAAGAGCTTTAGTTTTATTATCATTAGTCCTAATGACATTGAATGTGCCATAAAACTAAAGCTCTTAAAATGAATAATGGTTATTATCATTACTCTTATATAAATTTTAGGGAGCCAATAGTAAAACTATTAGTAACCATTAGTAAACTAAAACTATTGGCGATGGGGAGCCAATAGTAAAATGAATAACCATTAGTCCTAATGACATTGAATGTGCCATAAGGCCTTCAAATATCACAAATTATTCCTTTTCCATCAAGTCTTGGATAGAAGGCTAGATTAATTAAAATATTAGTATATAATAAAATAATATTGGGATGGAAAGTGTTAGAAACTACAAAATAAATACCAATATTAAAAAAATTTAGAATACATTAGATCATCAAAGAAAAAGTCTAAAGAAAAAGCACAATAATTTTGGGGATGCCTTTTTAGGTTTTCATTGTTACAACCAGTCCTAAAAAATCTTCCTTCTAGGGTAGGAAAAATTTTAGTCTTTCTCTCTATTTAGAAGTTCTCGCATAGGTTTTTACTTCTTACTAAAAGATTTATTGTAAAGAGAAAGAGAAAACTCTTTCTAAAAAAAAATTATATCAACAAGAGATAAAGAAGAAATAACAATAAAATTTGAATGCTTCCTATCATTGAGCCTTCAAAAATATTAATAATGTAGAAAACAAATTAAAAGTTTACCTTTCACTAGGAGCTTTCTTGCTTAAAGTTGTAGCTAAGAAGTAATATTAGAATCTAGTATTTGATACCTAAAGAGAGGTCATAGTTATGCTCTTATTGATGGAAAATAGAGTAAAGAATAAGTAGTCAAAGATAATTTCAAATGTAAAGAAATGAAGTAGAAAAAGTAGGCTAATCACAAAGAATGACTTCATTGNATGAAGTAGAAAAAGTAGGCTAATCACAAAGAATGACTTCATTAATACTTGGTTGAAAGATGTTAAAAATTCTAGATGTTTATTTCCATGAATGTTGAGGAATAGGACACTAAAAAAACATGAGAAAATGAAAGAGGACATTGAGGAGAAATATTTCTCATATGTTTAAGATGAGTGTTGATAGAAAGACCTTGATGAATAAGACATCATAAAAAAACATGAATTTTAGGAAATGTAAGAGCTCTTCAAATATATTTCATTTTTTCATCCAAAAGTGCAATGATAATTGCATTTTCTAGACCCTATTGAGTTTTTTATGAATAAAACAATTCTTTGTAATAATCACATAAGAAACTTTTGAATTAAAAGGAAAAATATGTTTTCCATATTTTCAAAAATATCTATAAAATCTTAATGCAAATTTTTATCAACTTTAAATAAATTCGAAAGATTAGAAATTAATTTTTGAAATTTTTTTTCTCCTTTTATTTAAACCATAGAAGCTAGAAGCTTCATTCCAAGTAATCCATCTATTATCCATACACTGATAAGAAACTATAGTAATATCAAATATGCTCCAAGTGGGACACAATTTAGATATAGTAGTAGCTAAAGCTCCTTCATTAAAAGAAAGCCACCATAGGCTAATTTGCTTAAAAATATCTTTTGAAACTATATTATGATTGTAATTTCAATATTTATTAAGATTGCACAATGTTTTGCAAATTTGTTTAAGAATTGGAGAACTAGGAATAGAAATGGCTTGAGGAAAAAGAAGACTAACCATTTTTATTCTCACATTTTTCTTGCATAAGATAGTTTCTTAAAAGGAGCATCCAAACATCATCTTCACTAATGTACTTTGCAATCTATTTTTTTTTTTGCAAGAGAAATACTTGGTTATAACAATTAATAAGGCTATGTCCTATATCTTTCTTGCTACTAGTGCAAATATTCTAAGAAACTCTATAAATTGATTACGTCTCTCATAAGAAGTTTTAGAAGAAGCCCAAAAATTATGTACCTTTCTTATTAATTGAAATTATCTTAATGAAATTCCTTTGTATATCATAATGTAGATTGTGTGAAAGAAAATATATAGCAATAATAAAAAGAAAGGGAGCTAGAGGAAAACCTTGATAAACTAACTATAAGGGGAAAAAAAGAGAAACTTAATCCACAATTAGTAACAACTTGACCTTTAGCATTAGTGAGTAGGGTATAGAAAAGTCAAATAAAATAATCATCAGTTCTTTGTTTATAGAGATAAAAAATAATGAAATTTCATTCAATCATGTCATAACCTTTGGCATAATCATATTTAATAAATATAATATCTTGATTAATATCAAAAGCCAACTACATTTCCTCCCAAGGTACAATAACATTATTTAAGATATGTCTACCTTTAATAAAACTAGTCTGCTTAGGTTTTATGATATCTTTACTAATCTTATGAATTTGGCAAGCTATGCATTTAGCTAAAATTTTACAAGTAATGTTAAGAAGAATAATAGGCCTCTAATTACTAATTTGTTAAAGATATTTATTTCTAGGAAGAAGATGAATCAAATCTTTATTAATATTTTTACCTAGAGAGATATTTTTAATCGTTTCTTGGAAAACATAAAAGAAATAATCTCCAATGATGTACCAATGCTTCTTAAAAATTTCAATACAAAAACCATCAAAGCCCAAATCTTTACCATTTGCTAAACTAAAGACCGCTACTTTGATTTCTTCTACTGTAATTTCTACTTTAAGAATACTTCACTATACTTCTATTATAAGATGAGAAACATGCATACTAGAGGCCTAGAAGGATTCCTTGCTAAAACCTTTTGAAGAAAAAATATAATAATAATAATAATAATAATAATAATAATAATAATCCCTCAAACATATAGCATGCATTAAAATAACAAATGATCATTACAATGTCTTGATTAAGATGACAAAGATAGATATTTCATAACAATCATATTTAATTATTTATTTACAAAAATAAGTGTAAGATTCAAGTATCAAAAACTTATAAATACCTTCATCTTTGAGATGGAGTGCTTCCTTAAAATGAATGAGTATCCAGAAGAAATGAAAATCAACATCACCACTTAATTCTTAGGTGGTGTTTCTTAGACATGGTGGCTTGGCATTGTTCATGAAATGAAGTTAGGGATGACTAAGAAGTTAGTGGATACATGGGATGATCTCAAGACTTCTTTCATTAAAAATTTTCACCTAGGAACTTTTGTTAACCAAGCTTAGGTGAAGTTTAGAGAGCTCCAACAAACTAGGAAGTTGGAGGACTACCTACGCAAATACCAAGAAATGGTCTTAAAAATTCCTATGCTAGGCAAGGATTTAAACTTTCACTTCTTTTACAATGGCTTGAAATCATGAGTCAAGTGAGAGATCAAGACCTACAAGATCACCAACTACAAAGAAGCACTAGAATTGATAACTAGTTTAGTAGTTGATACAAAGATCCCAAAATAGAAAACAAATGAAGTTAATGCACCTCATCATGGTAAGATGTTAGGTGACAAATCATGTTGGTTAGGTGTTGCAAAATATTGAGATGGCTTTTAGGGCCACACCCTACCATTAATCCTAGTTCCTAATCCTTTTACCACAACAATGAGAAGTGATGGACTTTTAAAGGTCATGATCTCTTTGAGGATAAGTGCTTGCAATTTGAAGGATCTAAAAACAATCCTCCTAAACATTCGAACATGTGGTGTTCTATCTATTATGGAAATCATGTTGCTCACAACTATCCTCAAAATTCCAATTGATGACTAGTTGGAAGAGGTCCTAATGATGATTAACAATTGAATGCTATTAACTATTAGCTACAAGCTTGATTACAGGTGACCAAGGTAAACAACAACAACTAAGAGATGAAGTATTTGGGGGTGATTTAACAAATCTCCTAGATTCTAGTTCCCATTCAATAATATATTTAAGAATAACAACTAAAGTAAGAACCTAGCTTATGTTCAATATAAATAGTTTTATTCTAATTTCCAACAAAGATGGTGGATACCTTGGTTAACAAGGTACTAGTCACAACTTTTTCTTACTTGAGATGGCTTGTACCCTTAATCTATGAGTACATTCAACTTTGGCATCTTGTAAGCTAGCCAAGTTCTATTTGATTAGATGTACTAGAGTAATAAAAAAAGTGACTATGAAGGTTGGTTAGTGAAAGGAAAAGCTAGACTTCTCTATTTTAGACGTTGATTCTTTCCAAGTTATTCTTGGATAAGAATTCTATAAGTTGGAAAAAGTGGTGGTTGTTCCATATCTAGATGCTCTCTATAATATGCAAGAAGATTTATCTTATATGGTAGAAACCTTTACACCAAGTTTAATTGGTACAAATAATGAAGCTAAAATCATTTTTCCTATGGTAATAAAGTGAGTAGTCAAAAACCTAACCCAACAGATGTTTCTTATAGTGCTAAGGGAGATGGAAGATGGGAGTTCTATGTGGGTAAATGTGTGGGTAGAGGACATGTCGAGGAGGCATAAGGATTTGATGCTAGTGGAGTTGCCTAGAGAATTACTAGAATGATGATTGTTGATTATAAAATTAAGCTATTGCTAGAAACTGCTCCTCCTAGGTAGTCATCTTATAGGATGACTACTCTTGTGGTTGAGTTGAGAAAGAAATTGGAAATCTTGGTAAAGAATGGTTACATTTGATTCTTAAAATCCCCATATGGTACCCATGTGCTATTTTTCCAAGATGAAGGATGATTTCTTGAGATCCTATTATGATTTAATATGTACACCATTAATAATAGGTATTCAATATTATTGGTTTTTGACCTATTCAATTAACTAGTAGAGGCTTGAGTTTTATCTAGACTTAACCTCCATAAAGACTAATATCAAGAACAAAACATGAAGGGGAAAAAAGAGAAAATAACATGTGTTATTTCTTATGTATCATATGAGTGGACAGTCATGCCCTTTTTCTTTTTTAATGCTCCTACCACATTTTGCATGCTCATGAATGAAGTGTTGCATTTGTTCCTTGATACGTTTATTGCAGTGTACCTTGATGATATTTTAGTCTACTCTCTCTTGATGGATGAACACATATCACATTTGGATTTGATGTTTTTGAAACTATAGAAGTACAATATGTAAAGTAGGAGAAATGTAAGTTTGGTAAGCCAGGGTTAAAGTTTCTTAGCCATATCATTCGTAAAGACAAGGTCAAATTATAACCAAAACTGATGAAGGCCATTTTCACTTAGCCTATTCCAAAATATGTGCATTAGCTATGATAATTTTTGGATTTGATGAGTTATTATTAAAAGTTAATTTTTGGATTCTTTAATGTAACGGTAATATGAAAGAACATGCAAAAGAAGGACATTTTCTAGAACTAGAGTCCCTAGTATCAAGAGGCATTCAATAAGATTAGAATAGCTCTCATAACTCAAGCTATGTTAGTTCTACTTTGGATGAGGTAATTGAAGGGTTGCTTCTATAAGATAACTATCCTATCATGTTTGAATTAAAAAATCTAAACTAGACTAAATAGTTATAACCTATGCATGAAAAGTAGGAATTTTCCATTGTGCATTACCTTCACACATGGTAGCACTATCTCCTTGGTGGCTCCATGGTAGACAAAACTGAGAACACTACCATAAGATACCTTCTAAATCAATCAAAGTTAAAGCCAAAGTTAACTTGATGGTTGGGCATGTTACAAGAGTTTAACCTTAAGTTTTTCTATCAACTAGGTTGAGAGAATGTAGACACCAATAGGTAAACACAATGGATATTGTGGGTCATCCCAATAACTCTTAGGTGATGACAGATGAACTTTGACAAAATATTAGGGATGAAATGTAGCATGATTAGTGTGTATAGGAGCTATTAATGCTAGTTAAGATAAAGGTAACTCAAAATTTAAAGAGGAAAATGACCTAATCATGTTTAAGTAAATGTAGTTCTATGTTTCTAATTAGCATGCATTGCACTCCAAAATCATTGACAATGCTACAACATCCTTTAGGCTAGTCATTCAAGTTACAAACATATGGTGGTGTTAGTGGAGTGTAGTTCTATTAAACAAATTTGGGGGTTGATGTGACCAATTTTATATGAAGCCATTTTGTTTGTCAACAAGAGAATACTTTAAAAGAAAAACTAGGAGGCTTGCTCCACCACTTGCAACTTCCAATGTTACCATGGATTTTATCCTAGGTCTTCCCATGGTATAGGGATATTTCAACATCCTTGTTGATGGGATGCAATATCGCATGGGCTGCAATATTGCATCCCACGTGATATCACGTCGTCCCCCGTGATATTGTGTATGTGATATCGTAGTGCATTGCCAAGTCTATAAATAAGAGGTAGCTCTCCCTTGTTTCTCATCCGAGGCTTAGACCGTAGTGAAAATCTAGCAGTTTTTCCTCTCTAGAGATAGATTAATTTCCATCTGCCCGTAGTAGGAACTCTAGACTAAATGGATCTTTATTCGAGCAAATATTGTACTTGAACACAAGTTTGTGTACGGCAATAAAGACGAACTTTTTCGATAAACCTTACAGTGCATGGAATAGGCTAATTAGGATTTTATTTACTGTTATTTATTATTCATTATTTAAATGCTTTATTAGCCATTAAATCTCTCTCAACCCTTCTCTCCTAGTTAAGTGCCTCAGTACGACCACTTCGAGAACGTGCGTTATGCTTGGTGATCCCAACAACAATTAGCATTTGGTAACCAAGGTTGCATCGATTCAGGGTGTGAACGCTAAGTGGGAACGGATGCTAATGCTAGGTTAACTAATGTTTAGTTAGTTAGTTAAATTTAGTTAATTAGTCTCTTCTCCCTTCACCTTATTAGCATAGGAGATAAAACATAAAAACTATAAAAATCACATACCTCAGACTTACTTAACCATACAACCATGACAACTACAAGTAAGTTTGGGAAGACAACGAATGATTAACCTTAAGTGTTCCATGAGGCATGTAAGCACTTAGTCTACGGAGTTCGACCAGATCATGCATGCTACACTCAAATTCATATGGTTGAGTGTAGGGGTACCTTGCCACTCATTATTGGCACCGTTGCCGGGGACTAAGTGTTTGTGCGCTAAGTAGAACATAGGAAACTATCCACATCGTTGGGAGCTTAAATGAAACTTAGGGTTAATTAAATGAAAAATTATATAACGGTTAAATAGCACACCAAATTAAATAACAATGTCTTCTTCTAACAAGAGCAATTCACCACCTAGGGATTATACTAGAAACAGTGGCAATCAAAAACACATAACCAAAATCTACCAATTCCTCAGCAACATCGGGTGGTGTATACTCATCCTGATGAGTACATACCAAATTTTACCTTTATCCTCCATCAAGATGAACAACTATGATGGAGAGACTTGCAAGGTAACATAGTGTTACCCCCAGATCAGTCAGTCCCAAACATGCTCCTCCATGCTTTGGCATAGATCGGCATGACACAACTATATGCTAAATACATTGTAGGTGATATCGACACAAGGGATTATCATCCCATAGAAGCACAACATTTAAGGGACTTGAGGTAGGAGAGCCATCATACACTGTTGAAGGGCAAAGGGGTCCTGCACGTCCTAAGTGAAATCAGAGATGGTGAACCACTTCTAATGGGTTCTCCATCGAATGATGTTCCCCCTCCTAACGATGGTGAGAAACTAGGGTATTAGAACCTGTGCTCTACGATACACAACCCTGGTTCTGATCCCCATGAATGCCAATTTTTCACTGAGGGAACAACAACACATGATAAGGACAGACACTTGGATCGTCATCACGATCGGGGTTGTAGCAGTCAAAGAAAAGGTAAGAAGCATCGTCATGGCGATGGTTCTCCTTCTTCTTCCCCTTCATCACATCACTCACCCTCTCCTTCCACATCTAGGTGCAGCCATCAAGAGCATAAAGGTGAGGATAGAGGTAGGAAATATGAGAGACCTCAACAAGAGAGTCGAGAGCAAGGACAAGGGCATGAACGAAGGGAAGTAGGGAACAACATAGACATCATAGACGTCATGAAAGAGATGATCATGATGAACCCCTACTTGCCACCTAAAGTATGCTAGATATAATGGACGTAGTTAGAATACTAACAAGGCATTAGAAAGATAGCTAGATCAAGCACTTAGACATGAATAATATCCTACACTTTGAAGGGGGATACAATGCTGATCCGTAGAATCATTTATAGGAATTCCACGATGCCTGTGCCTTGCAAAACTTGGAGAACGAGTGGAAGAAACTAAATTTGTTTTCTAGGACACTCACAAAGGAAGCAGAGAGTTGGTACTGGTCCTTAGAGCTGGAAACCATTAGGAGATGAAGTACAATGTTAGAGTTGTTCAATGATAAATACCAAATGTACTCCAGAGTTTCTAATTTGCGTAAATAAATCCAAGGATGGAAATAGGGTAATCATGAACCCTTGGATGCTGCCATGGGCCGATACTATGCATTGCTACATAATTGCCCAGGCCATGGTTACGCACAACAGGATCAACTTTGCCACATCGTAGATGGGCTAAGATATGAAACTAGGAGAACCCTTGGGACATATGCCCAAGGGAGATTATTAGAACTTAGAGCCCATAAAATTCATCACTTGTTATAGCAAGTAGCCAAAGAAGAAGAGGAGCTATGAAAAAGAGAAAGTGCAGAAGAATACAACCGTGATCCTTCCCTTCGGAAGAAGGGAGTAAGATTTTTTGATGAAGAGGATGAGTCACCACTCAAAGACTTGGTGAACAGAAAAACCTTGCTACTCCAGAAGTTAAAAACCGAAGTGTCGACTAAGGTGGATCAATTATGGGATTCCTTAGACTCTAGACTTGAAACTATCTTGAAAATCGTAAAGGAGTCTAAGGTGGAACGAGGTAGTGACTCTGATAAGAAAAAGAGGAGAGATGTAGGCCATGCATGTAACAATGGTAAGGGGAAAATAACTATCTCTGATGAGGTTGTGGACTCAGACACAGACAATGATAGTGGATTTGAGATCTACCAATATGACCATCCTAAGGGATGTTGTCCAATCATCTCACATCTACAATAGTTTGGGGTGTATGCACTTAACCCAAGACTTAATAGATGGAAAACACCCCGAAGGTTATCTTATCTCCAAGGTAACCCAAGGTAGTTCCACCAACCGTTAATGTACTATCCAAGTGGAACTCCACCACAACCCATTGGGCAACATCAACAGTGGCAACACCCACAGTCATGGGGGATGCCATCGCCTGAACAACAATACCCTTACCAGCAACCTGATCCTTATGGCTATTACATGCAGCAACCAATTTCTCCAAGTGACTCTATGGGTCACATAACCCCACCACATTACTACCCAGTTCAGGAGTATTTTAGGACTCCTTCTTCTTCGGGAGACGCTCCATACCCATACTATCCTCCAAATTCATCTGCATCTCTTATGCCGGTAGCCCCACCACCAATCACTCCAACAATGCCAAGGGTATTTCCCACTCAACCACAACAACCCGATATCATAAGGGCTCCCAATCCTAAATTCTCAATTGGTTCTAATAATCCTATGCCAAAAAGACCTTTCTTTAGAACCAACAATCCAACCAAGCCCTCACCCTCACAAGTGGTTGAACATCTAAACACCTCCATACAAAATAAGGTTTCAGGACCCCCTTCAACCCAAAAATTGAGGCCAATGCACATGATTATGTTAACACATACTGTTACCGACTGGATTAAGGTAGGCCACCTTCCCAAGAAATTCTCTGATTCTGGAATCCCCCTAATTTATCTCCAAGTCACTGGGAATGAACCTCATAAGGCTCTTCTTGACTCAAGCACCAGAGTCAACTTAATTTCACAAGAATTGTATAAAACCTGGAACCTGCCTCACTCAAGAAGAGTAATATTTTCTTATAGCTAGCTGACTAGTCCATCACTGTTCCTTTGGGATAGGTTGTGGCCATTGTTACCACCGTAGGTGGTTGGTCATATACCCAGCTGATTTACTGGTGATCCAAATAAATAATGACAAAGGGAACTTCCCGATAATAATGGGAAGGGCATGGCTGAGCACAATAGATGCACGCCTAGGAATCTGAAATCTTTCCCTAGAAATATCCAAGAAAAATGCTTTTGGAAATATTGAGAAGAAGAAAGTTCCATGCATCGCATATAATGACACAGGGTGCCATTGTGTGCAGAAATCATGGGTAATGCGGAGTTTAACATTACTTGCATGCAATCAGTGTGCACAAGACATTGACATACAAAAGTGCCTATATGAAGCAGCTACACGACAAGAAAACACCCAGTTGCTAATGGCTGACCAAGAGAGAAATTTGATGACATGCATGGAACTAACTGAGGGGATCACGAGTGCTTACGTTGAAAGCATGGATGCACTTGAGCAAGTCCGTTGCCAACTTCCAGCCCTTAACCCTAAAAACATTAACTGGAGGAAGTTGGAGATTCTTGAGAAGTTTAAACAAGAGCCTCTTGATTTAAAACCGTTGCCCACCAGTTTGGAATACACAATCCTTAAAAATGGAAAACCAGTAATCATCAACGCAAAGCTTGCCCCCAAACAAAAAGAGAGTTTGCTGAAGGTGATAAATAAATGGTCAACAGCCTTTGCCTGGTCATACCCTGAATTAACTGGAATAGATCCTAGGATATGCTAGCATTGGATTTACATAGATTCTTCCATGAAGCCTTGAAAACAACCGCAGAGACAATTGAACCTGAAGTTGAAACAAATAGTGAAAGAAGAAATAGAGCAACTTCTCAAGGCTGGGTTCATTTATCCCATTGTTGATAGAAAATGGGTTAGTCCTCTAGTAATCATACCTAAAAAAGAAGGCAAATGGAGGGTATGCATAGATTTTAGGCTATTAAATATGGCAACATTAAAGGATCAATTCCCATTGACATTTGTTGACAAGGTCTTAGACACTATAGTAGGGCATCGCTATTACAGTTTTCTAGATGGTTATAGTGGGTACAACCAAATATGGATCACACCAGAAGACCAAGCCAAAACAACGTTCACCAGTCCTTGGGGAACGTTTGCATATAAACAAATGCCATTTGGCTTGTGCAATGCCCCTTCCATGTTTCAATGATTAGTTCTAAGCATATTTCAACAGAAAATTGGTAACGAAGTAGAAGTCTTTATGGAAGACTTCTCCACTTATGGGTCAAGCTTTGATTAAGCCCTGGACTGGTTAGAGCAAGCGTTGAAATGATGCGTTGAGACCAAACTAAAGCTCAACTGGTGAAAAAGCCATTTGATGGTTCAAGAGGGCATAGGATTGGGGAATAAGATTTCACAATCAGGAATAGAGGTAGACCCAGAAAAAGTTAAGGTCATCCAAGGAATCACTCGCCAACCAGAAATGGTCAAAGATATTCGGTTGTTCCTTGGACACACTGGCTACTACAAGAGATTTATTGAGAACTTCTCCAATATTTCCAAACCGTTGGTAGAACTAATGAAAAGAGATGCACCCTTTGAATGGACCAGGGAATGCAAATGAGCATTCCAAACTTTAAAACAAAGGCTTGTAGAAACCCCTATTCCACAAGCCCCTGACTAGTCCAGGCCATTCCATATCATGACCGATGCATCTAATTATGCCTTAGGAGCCATACTAACACAATTAGATGAACAAAAATGACCTTATTACATTCACTATGCTAGTAAAAGTATCACTAGTGCACAACTCAACTACACAACTACGGAAAAGGAATTAATGGTTGTAGTGTTTGCACTGGACAAATTTAGGCACTATGTATTGGGCTACAAAGTCTACATCCATATGGATCATAGTGCAATTAGGTTCCTCATGAACAAGCCAACAGTTAGCCCATGTATCATACGTTGGTTGGTAATCCTTCATGAGTTTGATTTAACAATAGTAGACCGCAAAGGCACTGAGAATGTAGTCGCAGATCACTTCTCACGGTTGCGCTGGGATGGCAAAGAGGATGAATATGCCGTATCTGATCATTTTCCTAATGAAACCCTATTTGCCAGTGTAGTGAATAACCAACCCACAAGAACAAACTGGTATAGCAGCATTCTTACTTATCTCCTTTCCCAAAAAATACCACAGGGGTTGGAATTTAGGAAGAAAAAATAGTTTCTTTACAAAGCCAAGTACTTCATGGAAATCAAGGGACAACTCTATAAAGTCTGTCTTGATGGCTTGGTTCGATGGTATGTGCCTGATGAGGATCAATTAAAAGTTCTCCAGGATGCTCATGAGGGCCCCTGTGGGGGTCACTATGCCAGGAGACAAACAGCTACCAAGATCCTACTTGCAAGATATTACTGGCCAACACTATTTTGGGACGCCCATAATTTTTCCCAATCCTGTGAATGTTGCTAACGTGATGGTGGAATGATTTCTAGAATGGAGGGTCCACAACAATGGATTCAACCTTTGGAATCCTTCGACATATGGGGAATAGATTTTATGGGGCCCATTACACCAATGTCCAATGGAAAAGCATATATCATTGCTGCTGTCAACTATTTAACCAAATGGGTTGAAGTAGCTGTTGTAACAGACTGCACATCATCTACGGCTACAAGATTTATACAACAACAAATAGTAAACAAGTTTGGTGTGCCGCATGCACTCATCTCTGATAATGGGACACATTTTATGGGAGAAACCTTTCGCAAATTGATGCAAAGCTTAGGGGTTGAACATAAATTGACCACACCTTATCACCCCCAAGCTAATGCCTAAGCCGAGGTTACTAATCAGGAGATTACGAGAATATTAACAAGAAAAATTAGAAAATTTAGGCGAGATTGCAGCATGAAATTGAACAATGCTCTCTGGGCATACCGCTTCACTTGGAAACTCCCTACAGGCTACTCTCCCTATGAGTTAGTATACGGAAAACTGCCAAAGCTCTCTATCCAGACTGAGCTTCATACACTATCCATGGCTTGTGACCTTCACCTTAAGCTCAACCTAGCACAAAAACAAAGATTGACAACTCTAAACATGCTAGACAAGAATATATTGGTTGCTCTATCGTTAAATGAGTTGCACAAGGCACATAATAAACAACATCATGACTTAAGAATTTGAAGGTTTAGGTACCAACTAGGAGATAAGGTCCTTTGCTAGAATCCCATTATTATTCATACGACCTTTCCCTCTAGAGCCATGACAATATACAAGCCTAAAAGCCCGAATAATAGGTTATTGGTTAATGTGCAACAAACAAAACCCTTCCATGAACCAAAAACAGCCAATACAAATTACACCTCTGCTATTGGGCAACCTTGCTTTCTATTTCGGATCTCTCCCTTTCCATTCAGTCATGGGGGAGATGGCCACCTATGCTGAACATTAGGGGCCCTCAGTTCTTTTTAGTTTTTGTTTTACACATTTTTTTTTTCAAATTTTTTTTACTTTTCTTTTTTTTGTTTTTCAACATCATTATAATTTTTCAATTTTTGCGTGTTTGTGTGTGTTTTATCCATCTTGTAAGTTTGTCATCCAATAAGTGTTCACTGTTTCCTATTGATTGCTAATGTTTGGTTTTTACCTTTAAGTTATGATGCTGATACTAAGGTATGTTTTTTTTGATATGATATGCAATGAGTCCACTTCATCCATTCATCCACAAAAGTCTATGGTCTCTCTTGGCTTGGAAATGTACAGTCTCTTTCTAATAAGAACATTAATGAACCAGTGACTGGGTATTTCTCAAACTAAGGAAGGACTCAAGGATTGAAAAGGGAGTGACTTCAAAGGAACTTGATGCATTTGTGTTGGCCATTCTCCTGGGTGCTTGAATTTTTTTCTTCTCAAGTTTTCTTTCCATTTCAACGTTACCCAATTATCAGGAAGCTGAGCAAATAAAAATAACAAAGTCTTTGCATGATGTGGTTCTCACGCATAAACACATAAAGTATAAAAAATACAAACAAAAAAAGTGAGAATTCAAAGCACACCAGTTAGACGAAATAATCATTTGGGCTACAAGCATTGGTTATGGAACTTAAATAAAAATGTTCCCTCTAACTAAGGCCCTTCTCACTTCCAATTCTCTCCTTCGTTTTGTCGAAATGGTGGTGGCTCTTGGGGTAGGCATTCTTGTTATTCAAGGAGATGGATTGGCTAAATGCATTAATGCGAAGTCACTAGATGTGGTTTCTTTGAGGCCGGAGTTGGAATGAGATTTACCATGTCACATTAATCATTAACTCCACAAGGGGCTATACACCACCTTGTTCTTGGGATTCCATTCCATTCTCTTCTCTTCTTTCCATCATTCTTCCTCCATATTTCACCTCATTGCCAGTTGTATCATTAGTGTATATTTTGGTAGATGCATTGTTTTCTTTTTGGTAAATTCTTGTGGTTAAAACTTTAACTCTTGTTCCAAAGGACATTCCCAGAGCCTATGGACTCTTTGAATGTGGGTTTGTCAAGGCATTAAGGACATGAGCCTGCTTTGGGGAGGACCCACTGGCATTCTTATTTGGTACACTAGTTAAATTCTTTCCCTTAACATTTTTGCAATCTATTTTATTTTGTTCATTTCCATCTTGACATCCACTTTATCGATGTTACCATTGTCTCTTTTTATCCATCTTTTTTATTCCTTTTCTTTTTCCATTCTCTCGCTACCGGAGGTTTGCGATTAGTCATGGGGGTACGAGGCCCAATTTTTTTGATTTTCTCCTAACCCCTACACCTTCGGTAGTCATGATTAATATATCTCTAGATTTGCAATTAGCCATACCACAACCCAGCCAATGGACCTTTCACTGAGGCAAGGTGTCGATTGCATTGAAATTCATTCACCCTTGCTAACATAAGACTATGTTGTGTGTGCAGATGGAAATCATGCAACAATGGATTGGATTTAAAGGAAACACTTGGAATGGTCGGTATGGAAGTAGTTATGCAAGGAACGAGATCGATGATATGCTTTTGGATGGACAACAAAAGGCACAATCTTGGTGTTGATAGCAACAAACTTCTTTTCTCTTCTCTCTTCTCTCTCAGCTGCCAATTAAGGCTTGATGTCAAATGTAATAAGGTGTTCACTTCTATTGTCATGAACACCATTTTTTTCATGTCTTGTAATGAC
Organism: Gnetum montanum; assembly: GCA_015680685.1. Taxonomy (NCBI): domain Eukaryota; kingdom Viridiplantae; phylum Streptophyta; class Gnetopsida; order Gnetales; family Gnetaceae; genus Gnetum; species Gnetum montanum. The sequence continues at coordinate 495,235 of MNCI01038211.1, read as the reverse complement.
GATCCGTTCACATGTCATCCCATTCACCATTAGTTCCATTCAGTTAATAATCCCATACCTTTCCAATATTTTGTAAGGAACTCAAGGACGATTTTTCATTTAGTCATGGGAATATGATGGGACGCAATATCGCATGGGCTATGATATCGCATTCCACATGATATCGCGGTGCACCGCCAAGTCTATAAATAAGAGGTGGCTCTCCCTTGTTTCTCATCCGAGGCTTAGACCGNTAACCCCTACACCTTCGGTAGTCATGATTAATATATCTCTAGATTTCCAATTAGCCATACCACAACCCAGCCAATGGACCTTTCACTGAGGCAAGGTGTCGATTGCATTGAAATTCATTCACCCTTGCTAATATAAGACTATGTTGTGTGTGCAGATGGAAATCATGCAACAATGGATTGGATTTGAAGGAAACACTTGGAAGACTAGGTATGGAAGTAGTTATGCAAGGAACGAGATCGATGATATGCTTTTGGATGGACAACAAAAGGCACAATCTTGGTGTTGATAGCAACAAACTTCTTTTCTCTTCTCTCTTCTCTCTCAGCTGCCAATTAAGGCTTGATGTCAAATGTAATAAGGTGTTCACTTCTGTTGTCATGAACACCAGTTTTTTCATGTCTTGTAATGACGATCCGTTCACATGTCATCCCATTCACCATTAGTTCCATTCAGTTAATAATCCCATACCTTTCCAATATTTTGTAAGGAACTCAAGGACGATTTTTCATTTAGTCATGGGAATATGATGGGACGCAATATCGCATGGGCTATGATATTGCATTCCACACGATATCGCGGTGCACCGCCAAGTCTATAAATAAGAGGTGGCTCTCCCTTGTTTCTCATCCGAGGCTTAGACCATAGTGAAACTCTAGAAAGTTTCCCTCTCTAGAGATAGATTAATTTCCATGTGCCTGCAGTAGGAACTCCAGAGTGAGCAGATCTTTATTCGAGCAAATATTGTACCTAAACACAAGTTTGTGTACGAAAATAAAGACAAACTTCTTGGATAAACCTTGCAGTGCATGGAATAGGCTAATTAGGATTTTATTTATTGTTATTTATTATTCATTATTTAAATGCTTTATTAGCCATTAAATCTCTCTCAACCCTTCTCTCCTAGTTAAGTGCCTTAGTACGACCACTTCGAGCATGTGCATTACGCTTGGTGATCCCAGCAACGATTAGCGTTTGGTAACCAAGGTTGCATCAGTTTAGGGTGTGAACGGTAAGTGGGAACAGATGCTGACACTAGGTTAATTAATGCTTAGTTAGTTAGTTAAAGTTAGTTAATTATTTTCTTCACCCTTCACCTTATTAGCATAGGAGATAAAACATAAAAACTATAAAAATCACATACCTCAAACTTGCTTAACCATACAACTGTGACAACTACAAGTAAGTATGGGAAGATAACGAATGATTAACCTTAAGTGTTCCATGAGGCGTGTAGGCACTTAGTCTGCGGAGTTCAACCGGATCATGCGTGCTACGCTCGTATTTGTATGGTTGAGTGTAGGGGTACCTCGCCACTCATCACTTGTAGTTATGGATAAGTTATCAAAGTACATCATCTTCATTTTGTGGTCTACTCCTTGCATAAAAAAGGATATAGTATCCATGTTCTTTGACAATAACATTTGTTACTTTGAATTACCATCAAGCATAAGTTATGATCATGAACTTAGGTTCATGGGGGATTTTTTGTGAAAGTTATTTTAGATGTTGGGGACACAAATTTCCTTGGGGTACCATCCTTAGATAGATAGGTAGAAGGAGTAGGTTGATAGTGTTTTTGAAAAATATTTATGACATTTTATTTAGTTTAATCAAATGAACTAGGTGTCCTTGTTTTTTGTAGCTTAATTTAGTTACAATATTAAGAAATCCTTAGCCACAAGATTATCTTCAATGGAGTTGGCTTTGGAGAGGTAACCAACCATTCCTTAGTTGGTGCAAACCTTCCATCAAGGATTTAATCCTTCAGTGGATGAATTTTTTAACTTCTGGATGGAGTACATCCAAGTTGCTAGATTGTACTTGGAAATGTCCATCCAACATATGAAAAAGCAAGCGCAAAATAGGAGGATGCCATTGGAGTTTTTAGTCAAAAGTGTGCATTATTAAAGATGGATTATGTGGGGTAGATGAGGCTAAAGAATGATACTAGTTAGAAATTTCTTAGACATTATAATGGAACTTTCAAGATCCTTGCTTAAGTCAATTTGGTGGCCTACAAATTTTAGCTACTAGCATATCTTACAAAATGTTACCCAACATTCCATATGTCTATAGTCAAAAAGTTCAATGTTAGGGAGACTAATTCCTTCACACTTAGGTCCAAGGGAGCTACAAACCTATAAGTAGTAAATATTGATGAATTTTTTCCATCATTAACATGCACACCATGGGATGCACTCTAAATTGAAAGGTTAAGTTTCTTACATACTAACAAAGTACATCCTTAGAGAAGAATATGTGGGAATAGTGGTAGACTCTTAGGAATAAGATTATATTCATTGTGAATTTCTACATTAAAAATTAGATTGATTTACTCTTGTGGATGTACATGGATGGCTAGCTAGATGTAATGCTTGAAAAATTTGGTTGTTGGAAAATCAAAAATTCTAGGTGGAACAACCTAATCTTAGATTCCAACGGTCTCCAAGAAAGAGAATATAAGATGCCCTAGACAGTCTTACTAATCACCCAAGGACTTAGGAAGTGTTATAGGGGTAAATAAATTTTAAAAATAATGCAGATCTAATCTAAAAAACAAATGCACAAAATAAAATTGTAATAAATATTCATAATAAATGAACTACAAGCTTTATTATAATAAAAAAATATTAAAAATAAAGAGTTTAAAAACGTGTACAAATTGTGCACTTGAATGCACAAGGAGTTGCTTGGATGAAGCTTGAAGCCTATTGGAGCCTATAGGTTATGTTCTAAAATCACCTCCATGATCCAAGGACTTTCCAACTTCAATTGCCAAAACTCCTTGAGGGTTTTCAGCTTAGATATACAATGTTGGTGAGCAAGGGCTATGGTAATTATATCATCGGTTGCAAAAGGGGATAAGGTATTCTCTTGGCTTTTTTTCTTTTGGGCAATGCACCGAGAGTCTTCAATGCTTAGCTAATTATTAATTTTTTTAAGAAGTCTTGGAAATGCCAATGGTTGCAAGTGCTCAAGGTTGCCAAGATTTTCTAATCTCCTAAACCTATTTAATGTGTTTAAAATTTTTATTTATAGTCCATAGGGTTACTCGTTTTAGTGTTACAAATTTCTACCATGATTATTAATAAATTGGTATAATTTGCAGGTGTAGCAGGCCTTTGATTCTAGCATAGTTTCCATTTATGATAAGTTTGGATATTCCTAACACCATCAAAACTATGTTGGATACCATAAATATTAAATAGACTTTTAGCATACCATGTTGGCTCCACCCAACTATGCTGGTCTTATGGCATCCATGATAAAATGTTGGAGAAACACTAGAATTGGGAAGAAACTAGGCCCCCAGCCACACCAACACCAGCTTTGTGGAGTAATGTTGAGAGTTGTGGAACTATCATAGAATTGGTGGAGAAACACTAGAATTGTTGGAGAAATTCTAGAATTAGTGGAGAAACACTGGAATAATTGGAGTAACATTGAGCTTGTTGGAGAAAAACCCCAACAACTCCAATGTTGTTGATGAGCAGGGAGGTACCCTTATGTCCAACCATATGAATCACAAGTGTTCATACATGATCTGATTGAATTCTATGGATGGGACTAGTTGTGCATCTAAATCATTATGTCTTGATCGTAGTTCATTGTCTTCCCACTTGGACTAGTGGTAGCATTGTCACATAGGATTTAGTCCAAAGTGAGGCATATGATTCTTGATGTTGTTTGGGTCTTATGCTACTCCTAATGGTAATAAAGAAATTAATTATTGAAGCTAATTAATAATGGAAAGTAAAGTCTAAACTAGCCTTCGGGTGATGAGTGTTTGTTCCCAACTTGCCATACACATCTTGAACTCATGTATCCACTACTACACCCTTTAGAACTAAGCAATAATGCTATTGGGATTACCAAGTGAATATGTGTTTACACTCAAAACTAGTTATGCTCATTCTGCTAGTTCATTGATATGCATGGAAACATAAATATTAACTAAGTACATGAAAAGTAAATTGCATGGAAAGTAAATCTAATCTAAGTCAAAGTACTACAATGAATAAGAATCAATCTCAATATTATTTTCATTCATGAAATGTGTCTAGGCACATTGCCACTCGAATAAGATGTTGTACAATTGACTTAGATTCACACTACGAGTGCTCACAGGTTGTTCTTTAAGACTATGAAATAAAACTGCAAGAGTTTGGCTACTCTATTGACAAAACTTATGCTCAAATCATGCACCCATGCATTATATTTATAGGTCGGCACACATCCTATGATATCAAATATCTAATAATATAGAATTTGATTTGATATAGGATATGTGATATTGCGGCTCTAATATTGGAGCTCTGATATCTTAGCTGATCAAAAATTGCCTTTTTGTCAAATGGATGTGATATAGCATCAACGATATCATAGATGCGATGTAAAATTAGTGATATCCCAGCCAATTGATGATTCATCATACCCCCATGATNAGTGATATCCCAGCCAATTGATGATTCATCATACCCCCATGACTGAGTAAAGACTTATCCTCAAGTTAACAAGATAGGATTGAGCTTTCTTGACAAAAAATTGGGAATGATGGGATTATTGACTAATGCTAACTACTAATTAACTTTGAGTGTTGCATTACAAAATTTTATTTGAGTGGATGCATACAAAATGACAGAGTCATAAAAATACTAGATAGATATTGGAGATTAGAAAATTTGTAGAGGTCTTTAAGAATTTGTTGAGGATGCTTCTTCTTGTTGCAGCTAGTGGTGGAAAAATTTTAACCTTGATTGTTATGTTGATGCTTCTCTAGTTATGCAGAACATTCTTGAAGGGTGGACTGAAATTTCTTCTCATTGTCCAATTGGTCTAGCAAACATGTGTAGTTTGAGTTGCTATCTTGTATGTGCAATGATTTGTCCATGGGCATATCCTTTGTTATCCCCCTGTTGGCTTTGTTTTCATGCCTAGCAAAATTTTTTGAATCCCTTAGTTTTCATTTAAGCACAAGGTGATTACAGCATACTATGCCCAAGGCTATGAGGTAACTAAAATCATCAAGATGTTTACATTATTTTGATTAATTACTATTAGTTACCACAATGTTTCAAAATAGGATGTTGAAAAAAATTTCAAAGTAGGAATCCCTAGCTCCCATGACTAATAAGTATAACTTTGGAAGTATACAAGTTTTCAAACAATTAAAATGAAAGGTTTGATTAGAAAATGGCCAAGAAACATTGAACTTGAAGGATATTCTAATAGAAGAGTAGGAAAAAGTAAAAAAGTAATTAAAAGGAATAAGAAGTAGTTCCAAAAGTATGCATAAATTTAGAGAAACTATCATTGATGTTTTGGAAGATGTGAACATTAGTTCAAAGCCATGATCAACAAAAGTTATGTAAGTGGATCCTCCCCAAAGTAAGCTCCTACCATAATTTCCTTGCATAACCACTTCTNAAAACCACAATCATGGGGAAGTCCATCATAAAATCAACACTACCCTTATTATCAGTTGAACCCACACAGATATTATGTTCAACAACCTATTTTACCAACTAGTTCCACTTCCTCTACCTTGAATCACTACTCCCACTCTCTCAAATATCATCATCACGTAACATCTTATATGAGATCACCACCCCACATCTCTTCCCCTCCATCATATCCTCAATATTCTCATACTTCCCTCCACCATGTGTCACCACCAACAACATAGGAAGGTTCAGCACCACAACATTAATGAAAGAGTGCCACTTATGCTATGAACATACACAGAAATGATAATGCTAGTAAATCTCAACCACAACCTCAAAAATGTCCTTTCTTTAGGGTAGTTTCCTCACATAAGCACAAAACACATAGACCTACTAGCACATCAAAACTAGCATAAGGCTAATCTGGCGTAACACCCTTCCTCTCCAAAACAATGTCTTTTGATCATACGGTAAAGCAAACAACCTTCACCACTCCAATACAAGACAAAGATGATAAACCTATCACTGTGGAGAGAGAAAAATCCATGCATCACTAATAATAAAGGGTGTAGTTGTGGGCTGAAAATTTAAAATATTAACACAATCCACAACAAAGCTAAGGAACAAGTGTGTGAACAAAAACTAGCCTACATAGTAGCCACTAAACCAAAAGATACCTAGTTGCTTGAAAATGAGAATATCAAATTATTTCAAAGATGCATGGATGTAATTGATCAACTTATCAATTCTAGACTTAAGAAAATGGACCAAATAGAGGACTTAGACACAGATATCTTACACTTTTCTTATACATTAGAAAAGGATATTAGACATGGATACTTAGGAATTAAAAAAAATTAAGAAGAAGAAGTAGATACATCTAAATCCCAACCCCCCCCCACACCCTTTAGTATTAGTGATGCATGGATTTTTCTCTCTCCACAGTGATAGGTTTATAATCTTTGTCTTGTGTTGGAGTGGTGAAGGTTGTTTGCTTTACCGTATGATCAAAAGACATTGTTTTGGAGAGGAAGGATGTTACGCCAGATTAGCCTTATGCTAGTTTTGATGTGCTAGTAGGTCTATGTGTTTTGTGCTTATGTGAGGAAAATACCCTAAAGAAAGGACATTTTTGAGGTTGTGGTTGAGATTTACTAGCATTATCATTTCTGTGTATGTTCATAGCATAAGTGGCACTCTTTCATTAATGTTGTGGTGCTGAACCTTCCTATGTTGTTGGTGGTGACACATGGTGGAGGGAAGTATGAGAATATTGAGGATATGATGGAGGGGAAGAGATGTGGGGTGGTGATCTCATATAAGATGTTACGTGATGATGATATTTGAGAGAGTGGGAGTAGTGATTCAAGGTAGAGGAAGTGGAACTAGTTGGTAAAATAGGTTGTTGAACATAATATCTGTGTGGGTTCAACTGATAATAAGGGTAGTGTTGATTTTATGATGGACTTCCCCATGATTGTGGTTTTTCCATTGTGTTGGATGATAGTGTTAAGGCTAGTAAGAATTCCCACTATGATAGTACGATTGGTTGTAGGATTGTCTACAATTACCTTATGAGTAAGGTCATTTCTTAGGCATTTACATTTGTACAAACTTGGAATTCAATGCAAAAGCCCAATATTCATGTAGATGTAACATGATTAGGTAATAGCCCTTTGGATAGTCATATCGGCAGATGTCACATCCATCATCTTCTTCTATGGTTGAGTCTATAGCCTCTTCTTCTATAGCTATTTTTCGTTTTCATCGATAAGTGTTCCTACCTATTTCTTGGCCCTTTTTCCCTCTTTTTTTTGTGATCATTTGATTCATTTTGTGCTACTCTCTCCGCTACGATTTCTATGCAAGTTTCAACTTTCTCATTTATCCATTCCAACATCTTATATAGCTTTGCTTCAAGCTCATTGATATACTTTTGTATTGACAAGGTTTGTTGTGAAATCACCTCATTGAGTGTTGCATCTTTTTTCTTAACATAGATATGGACCCTTTTCTTTTGAAGAGCCAGGTCCTAGTTATTTTCCTCTTTATTCTCTTGTTTACATAGCTTTCTTTCTTCTTTTTCCACCCACTTGATTAGGTTTTGTATCTAATGGACTTTTAGTTCATATAACTAATCTTGGGAATAAATCTTAAGGGTCTCCCTCATTTCATTACAAAGCCCATCTATGATGTGGAAAAGTTGATCTTTTTTAGAGAAATCATGGTTAGGACATCTATTTAGTAGAAAATAGTATCTATCCAATGCCACATCCAAGGATTCATGATTTTGTTACTTCCACCCTTGGATTTGTTTTCTTAGGTTGGACACTCTTGCATAGGTTTGGTATTTTTCATTGAAAAGTTCTAGCATTGTGGACCACTTGTGGATGGAACTTGGTTCCAATGATCTATACCAACTTTTAACTTCATCTATTAGTGTCCTAGGAAAGATCTTAAGCCTTTGCCACTTTTTTTTGATATTTTTCAAGGTACAAGCATCATGGAAGGCTTGTAAGTAATGTTGTGGATCAAAATTATAGCCTTCCTAAATTTAGGAATGTTGTTCATGTAAAGTCATTTGATGCAGCTATCCCTTGATGTTGTTTCATGTAAACTCATTATGCTACTTCTAACAATCCTTTTGTATGATGCTAAGAGTCATCCTTTCACTCTCAGCAACAGTTAGGATGTTGATAGACATTGGGAGGTGGTAGGCGAATCATGATCAGGCCTTCCTTTCCCCAGGTAGCAAGTAGCAACTATAATCATTGGCTAGCCTCTCCTCTCTCTAGTGGGGTGCACTATAGATGGTGGTTATAAAAGTTGTAGGATACATCAACCTCCCCTCTCTTTGGTGAGGCATGTGCTAGTGCAGTGGCTGCACATTAGGTAATAATGGCATGCACATCAAGTAAATATGTGTTTACACTTGAAATTGGTTGCGCTCATTCCGCCAATTCATTAATATGCATGGAAACATAAATATTAACTAAGTACATGAAAAGTAAATTACATGAAAAGTAAATCTAATTTAAGTCAAAGTGCTGTAATGAATAAGAATCAACCTTGATCTTATTTCCATTCATGGAATGTCTAGGTACATTGCCACTCAATTAAGATGCCATACAACTGACTCAGATCAACACTATGGGAACTCACTGACTGTGATCTATGACTACAGAATAAAACTACAAGAGTTTGGCTACTCTATTGACAAAAATCATGCCCAAACTATGTGTCCAAGCACTATATTTATAGGCTAGCACACATCCGATGATATCAGATATTTGATAATGTAGCATGTGATTTGATATCATATATTCAATATCACAACTTTGATATGGAAGCTAAGATAGCAAAGCTTCGATATCTTAGCCAATCAAAAATTGGCTTTTTTGTCAAATAGATGTGATATAGCATCAATGATATCACAGATGTGATGTAGCATTAGCAATATCCCAGCCAACTAATGATTCATCAGCTGGTTTTTGTAAAAAAGTAGAAATCCCACAACCCCAATGCTAGCTTTTGTGATATCCACGTTGAAGGTTTTGGGAACTATGCTAGCAACTACTAGGAAAATGAAAACCTAATTCCCCCAACATTGGCTATAGGTGGTTCTAGCATAGTTGAGGTTATGGCCCATGTAAAACCCATAAAAAAGCTAAATTTGGTAGTTCCCAAGGCATTTTTAGCCTTCCCAAGCCCAAATATAGACATGGTATGAATTTTTTCACTTGGGAAGTGAGGCTATGACAACTTATGGGGCATTTTTTCAACCCCAAAATGTTTAAGTATATCTGATTGTAGCTCATGGGCTTCCATCCTTACAATTTTACAATGAAAATCTAGCATCAAGTGTAGGGGTGAAGGTTATAATGCCAAAGGGTTGCAACCTGTATTTTATTCGTGGTGTTTCTTTGGTCCCTCTTTATTGATGTTTGGAGGATTGACCCAAGAGACATTGACAAAGAATACAAAACACCACTGTAGGTTCATCACTAATGTTCCCTCTTCATGCATGATTCTGTAGTGTCAAATCATGCAAAAGAGTGCTTGAGATGATGAGATAAGGTTATGGTAAGGTGATAGAGGTTAAAGGCTATATTTGGTCATGAGGAAATGGTCACAGGGTTAATAATGAGTTCCAAATATGGACATCATATTCATGGTGATGGCACTGACATGTTGGCTAATTGATGTGGTCTTTGCACTTCATGCTTCAAAGTGTTGGTTACTTGGTAATGTTCTTGAGGAAATAATAGTTGGCTTCAAGGCTTGTTTGGCCATTAGGTTGCTCCCTTTGCATGTTTGGAGCCATTGGTTCATCTTTTTTGGATTCACTAGCCTTTCAGCTTCTTGGCAATTTACTTCCTCATTTTTTTTGCTAGGTAAAACCTTTATTAGGTTTCATTACCAAGGCTAGGTTTGATTTGGTTTTTCCATTGAATGAGATGTGTTACATCCAATGGACTTGACGGTGGAGCATGACAAAGGAGATGTTACATGGAAATAATGCATGCTTTTCGAACATAGGTCATCATTATTGTTTAAGGTAATGGAGGTTACACTTAGGCTACAAGATTGGGCTTAAGAAATGGCAATGGGAATGATGCTGAAACAAGCACTCTTTGTACGATAGGACAAGCTAACCAAATTTTGCACATCAAGGTCATGTGGTAACTTGTTGCCATGATGAACTACACCCTTGCAATGACTTTAGGCTTCATCTTGCAAGCATAACTTCAAGAGAACAAGAAAACAAGACAAAGAAAACATGTTGTTACAAGATAATGGATAGGACCACACAAGACAACCAACAAACTAGGCCATCATAGATCACCATTGTCAATGCAACATAGAGAGATCTATGCAATGTGCATCAGATTTACAAAATTTGCAATTCATTCATTGTGCCAAACAAAGAGATATATATATATATATAAAGATCATGCAAGATCACTCATTGTAGATGCTCAAAGTTATCAACATTGGTCATTTGTTCCAACCTGTCAACAATGGTAAACAATACTACAAGCAAACATGTAAGTGTTAGATGTAATTAGGGGCATGTGATGAGTTTAACATTTCATTGAAAGGATTTGAGAATGTCTTAAGTAGGTTGAAGTTCTAGTGAGGAACTTGGTTTCAAGTTCTTTCTCCTCACCATTGCAATTTAGATGGGAGTGTTCACTAAGGGACACTCCATGATGTTTCTTGCTTTAAGGTCAATGATCATCAAGCTACTTCAAGGTGTTATGACTATATAGTAGAATGGTTTTAAGCTTACAATTTGGGTATCTCATGTTAACTTGGTTTAACAACATCATGAGGGGGGCCACTTGGGTCTTAAGGCTAGTTGAATTTGCTTGCTTATTCTCCTAGCTCATTCTTGCATGACAACATAAGCACATCAAGTAGCACCTATGTGATAAAATAATTAAACAATGTTAGAGTAATGTAAAATATTTTAGTAATAATGAAAAAGTGGATCAAATCAATGCCAAAACATGGTTAATGGAGGTTATGAGTGGTGAAACAAAGGTTAAATGATGGTCAAAACCCCATAACACTATGTCCAAACAAGGTCAAATGAGGCCTCAACAATGTCAAATGACATCAAATGATGTCAAATCGAGCCAATTAAAGTCCATGCGATGCCCAATGATGAAGGAATGTGGTCAAATGGGGTTAAATGATGCAAAAATGATAAAAATGAAGTCAAATGCCACTAAATAACATGACAATGATAGACAATAATGTAAAATAAGGTCAAGTAAGGTCAAAACATAGTGGGGAACAAGGCCAAACAAGGTCAAACAAGGTAAGGTAGGCAACATATGGCCCAATATGGTCAATCAAAGTCACATTTTGCCAGTTTTAGGCCTTAGTAGACCATGATATCGCCAGTTTTAGGCCTTGGTGGACCATGGTGTTGCCAGTTTTAAACCTTAGTAGGCCATCTTTTTGCTAGTTTTAGGCCTTAGCAAATTTTTGTAAGGGCCTATTTCACTAGGCAGGGTCAACGTAAGGTAAAGCTTGGTAAAACAAGGTAATATCAAGGTAAACTTTAGTAAAAATAAAATAAAATAAAATAAAATAAAATATTGCAAACTAGGTGAAACAAGGTGAAATAGTATATATTTAATATATATTTTTTAATTTAATAAGAATCTTTATGATTTATTTATTATTATTATTATTATTTAAACATATGTTAAAGTAATTGAAATAAGAACACAAAAAATGCCGGAGGGAGATCACCCATCTCGGATACATCAATTCTACGGCACATTATTTGAAACATTTTGGCCAATGTAGGCTAGTGTGATTCCAAGTTTGTGAAATCTACATTTAGTGTTTACATATTTACAATGCAGCACGACGGACAAAAGCAATGCTAGATTTGACTACTACTAACTCTAATTTTATTACAGACCTGATTTGGAGGTCTCAAATGCAAACATCAAACTCTAGATTTTGGAAGGAGAATTTGGATTGAATCACGGGAATGGAGGATGCCACAGAACTCAAACCTGAACCTGAACCCAATTCGTAGGCCTTCAACCCTCGGTATACTAGGCTGTTAAGGAAACCGACGACGTCGGCTGCTAGTGTATTTACAGTCATGGTGTTTGAAAGCATCAGGGTAAGAGTTTTAATGGCCACAAGGGTTTGGTGGGTTTGGTGGGCAGCTAATAGCAATTTTACTGTAAAAAGGACCAACTGTGCAGAATTCAGGTAGCCTACCTGTATAATGTTTGCAAGTTTATGAATATAGAACCATCAGTATTGGTTTCAAGAAATAAAATCTATTTACCTCTCCTTTCACTTTTGGACATGGTGCACCAAAACCTAGACAACATAGGAATGTTAATGTGCTAATATCTATGGAAGGAAGGTGAAGATTAGCTATCTCATAAGATCTACATAAGCAAGTTGAAAACAATTACATGAATTCGATCACAGAAGTTTAATGAACCTGACAACTGCATTAGCAGCAATAAGTGAGGAGAGGCCACCAAATACAACCACTTCATTAGATTCAGAAGAACCTCTTGCTATGCATAGATTGAAAAATTACATCCACAATATTTTTTTTATAAACCTAATTATGAAAATCCAAACAAATCAGTGTAAAAATCAGATTAAAATCGTTAATATTAACAAAAAAAAGAAGTTATATACACTCATGTTCCTAAAGGCAATTTCCATATTTTTTCAGCTAAGAGCTCAGTTAGAGTGGAAAATCAGATATAGAAATTTTAGTTTTTTTCTGGCATCAGAATTTGCAAGATACAGTATATTAAACTAAAAAAATTTAGTAAAAGTATAGCACTATTTACTAGATCAAATATCCAATCCAATTTTGAATGGGCTTCAATTTTTCTTTGTCACATATCTTGGGATTAATCACAGATTTCTCAATCTATGCTATCAAGTCCTTCGCCTCTCCAATGTAGCCCCTATGGGCAAAGCCAACATAGTTGGTTTTACCAGCATAAAAAACTCTTACATTTTTCCAAGTGCAATGTACAACCCTATCATTGTAACCTACATTGCACCTATAGTTGTAGTTTCCACCATTTTCCAGCCATATTCCTTTTGCACCTTCGGAAATTCCACTTGCTAGAATTTTGGTTTAATTAATTAAACATTATCAAACACCCCCAATTACCAAACCACCCAGTGTAGTTTTGGTGGACCAATTACATTTTCTCATCACCTAGGAACATAGGGAGTATTAACAAGGGTAAATAAATTTTTTAATTTAATAAGAATCTTTATGATTTATTAATTATTATTATTATTATTTAAACATATGTAATTAATAATAACACAAAAAATGCCGGAGGGAGGTCATCCATCTACAGCACATTAGTTGAAACATTTTGGCCGATGTAGGCTAGCATGATTCCATGTTTGTGAATTCTACATTTAGTGTTTACATCTTTACAACGTAGCACAATGGACAAAAGTAATACTAGATTTGACTACTACTAGCTACTAACTCCAATTTTATTGCAAACCTAATTTGGAGGTGTCAGATGCAAGCTTAGAACTTTCGATTTTGGAAGAAGAATTTGGATTGAATCACAGGAATGGAGGATGTCGCAGAACTCGAACCCAAACCTGAACCCAATTCGTAGGCCTTCAACCCTTGGTATATTAGGCCGTTAAGGAAATCGGCAATGTCGGCTGCCAGTGTATTTGCATTCATGGTGTTTGAAAGTGTCGGTAAGATTTCTAAGGGCCACAAGAGTTTGGCAGGTAGCTCATAGTAATTTTACTCTAAAAAGGATCGACTATCCAGAATTTAGGTAGGCTACCTGTATAATGTTTGCAAGTTTATGAATACAGAACCATCAATATTGGCTTCAATAAATAAAATCTATTTACGTCTCCCTTCACTTCTGGATATGGTGCACTAAGACCTAGACAACGTAGGAATGTCAATGTGCTAATATCTGATGGAAGGAAGGTGAAGATTGGCTGTCTCATAAGATCTACATAAACAAGCTGAAAATAATTACATGAATTCAATCACGGAAGTTTAATGAACCTAACAATTGCATTAGCAGCATTAAGTGAGGAGAGGCCACCAAATACAGCCACTTCATTAGAACCTTCTACTACGCATAGAACCTTCTACTAGGCATAGATTGAAAAATTACATCGACAACAATTTTTTATAAACCTGATTGCGAAAATCCAAAAAAATTAGTGTAAAAATCGGATTAAAATCATTGATATTAACAAAAAAGAAAAAGAACTTATATACACTCATGTTCCTAAAGGCAATTTCCATATTTTTTTAGCTAAGAGCTCAGTTAGAGTGGAAAATCAAATATAGAAATTTTAGTTTTTTTGCTGGCATCAGAATTTGCAAGATACAATATATTAAACTAAAAAATTCAGTAAAAGTATTAAACTAAAAAATTCAGTAAAAGTATAACACTATTCACTGAATCAAATATCCAATCCAACTTTGAATGGGCTTCAATTTTGCTTTGTCATGTATCTTGGGATTAATTGCCGATTTCTCAATCTATGCTGCCAAGTCTAAGAGAGCCCTTATCACAAGCAAAGGTTCTTTGGCAGCCAAACATACAGGTGCTACTGGAGCACTCTCCATACCAATGGTAGTAACTTTGAATTTATTAAAGAGAAAGTTTCTGTATGCAGCATTATCTACAAATACATTTGCACTTCACCCTTGCTCCACTCTTACCACCTTTGGCTCATGTGATAGGCAAGTTATTGAGTTCAAGCATCCTTCTGGTTTCATTCTCTACAAAGCCTTTACTTTTTGAAAATAATGTTTGTTGACATCCACCCAAAAATAATGGTGTCTCACTTCTACTATAGATCTAAATATCTAATAGCCAATACCTCCTCTAGTTGGTACCAAATAGATCTAAATATCTAATAGCCAATACCTCCTCTAGTTGGTACCAAATAGATCTAAATATCTAATAGCCAATACCTCCTCTAGTTGGTACCAAATAGATCTAAATATCTAATAGCCAATACCTCCTCTAGTTGGTACCAAACTCTATTAAGATAATTATTAAATGACGAATTGACATTGCTGTCTGCAAATCTTAAGTTCCCAATTTTTCTGGTGTGATCTCCATTGGACTACAATGCCAGCTCATTTCCAAGCCCCTCGCCATATCTATGCCAATTCCAGAGTCTAGTATGAGCCCAAGATCTAGGAATGGTCATGTCCCTAACATGCAAATCAGGGTCTGCGTTTCCCACAATTCCATAATGAAAAATGCACCACACAGAAAACAGGCTCAACAGTAGCTAGGTCGACAGCCCAGAATTCAACATTCCAAGCCCAGACACAATAATAGCAACTTTTCTGCCATGGATTGCACCGAACCAAAATCTTTTGCCTAAGACATCGAGTACATGAAATCTTGTATTGGGAACAAAAGCAGAACAGTTGAAGATAGGACTCAGCTCAAAAGCATTTGGAACCATAATCCCAAGAAGTTTTCCTTCTACATTGATTTGTAGATGATTTTTCTCACATGACCAGACGGTACGGTAAAGCATAAGCCTGGCTAAGAAGGATCAGCTACAAATATAGTGCAAAAATAGGGCAGATGCAGTCATTTGTTTTTGGCTGCCACCGCTAGATTGGATGAATGAATCCCTCCACTATTTTTGTTTTATTGGATTTTATATCTTCATTTATGTGGAGGAGAAATCAAGTTTTAGTTATTCTTTTGGTATTTTAATTCATAGAATATGTTAGGCATGACCATTCTTAGTTGTTTGTGCTTTAATATGTTTCAAGTGGCTTTATGTTCTAATAGTTTTAATGTTTTGCTTGACTATAGGCTTCTAGTGTTGATAGTAATAAAGTTGGTAACAATGCTAACAATAATGTTGACAATGTTGATCTTTCTTCCCCTGCCTATGGCTCAATCTTTCTGATGACCTAGTTATGCCTAGCTCTTTGATCATTGTTGTATCCATTTTCATTTGGCGATAATCATCACAAAAACCATGTATTATTTTTATTGTTATATGATGCACAATGCAACCACAGTGTCCAACATTCATGTACATATATAGTTTTATCGTCGCACGGTGTGACTTTGGCTATGTTTTAGTTTTATAACCATAAAGGATAGATGTAACAAGGCTATAAAATGAAAGAGGTAAATAGAAGTATGTTGTAATGATAACTATAAATCAAGGTATATGCATATGAGTAAAAATCATAGATGATGCTATTAGGTAGATTGTCTACAATGTATGGCATATGGACAAAAAGAAGATATCATTATGCTCACTAGTTTTAGGCCTTGTTAGGCCATGGCTTCACTAGTTTTAGGTCCTAATAGGCCATAACATTGCCAGTTTTAGGCTTTAGCAAGCCATGGTCCATACTTACCTAGCAAGTATGGGATGCTCTCAAAGAGCATACAAGGATAGAATCAACAATGAAGCATGATATAATGTTGCAAAGGTGAAGAAACAATTAACAAAAGAATGGACGAGACATTTACCATGAACTTGTTATTTGATCTTTGAGAGCTCAAGGAATCCTTTTGACACAATCTTATGCTCACCATCTCCTTTGTTTAGCATGGCAAGCTACATGCATTTTCGTTGGCAATTCAATGTTACAGAGTTGGCATTATTTGCATTGTTATTGTCATCATTGTTGTTGACCATAGTCTAAGTGTTAAGAGTTCTTTCTTGAAATTCCATCTCTAAACCTTGGTCAATGTTGACATAGTTAACTTAGGGTAGTGACACATTATGTCTATGAATGAAAATTTCACCATCCTTGTATGGGAAGTGAATGTAATGATGTATAGGGGATAAGACTACATGAAGCTTAGCTAACCATGGCCTTCCTAACATCACGTTGAAGCCAGGTATCTCTTCAGACAATAGAAAGTTTATGAATGTAGGGAATTGTTTACTGACTATGAAATCTAAAAAAATAGAAACTTGCATCACTACTCATGATCCATTAAATGACTTAAGTGTTGAGGTAGTGGTTTCTTGGATGTTATTGGTTAAGCCTAGTTTGTTAACAACTAAAAATGGAACCACCTAAGTTGTTTTCCTATCATCCACATGAACAGGATGAACCTTATACCTACCAACATGTATAGTAATGAGGAGAGGAGCAAATAGCACTTCTTTGTTTTGAGAGTTAATCTTCACCTCACTGTCATGAAATTTGAGCATTAGTTTATACCCATTTTCCTTAAGTGAAGCTTGTTCAATGATAGACTGGATAGACTCTCTGTTGGAAGGCATGTCTATGCTCATAGGGATAGAGGTCAACACCTGAGCTAATGCATTTTGTGAGTAGGAGAAGTCATGACCAAGTCATACAAGTTCAGTGACATGTTCTTTTGGTTTAGGGACCATTTGGCTTGTTCCATCATTGTGAGGAAATTCTTTTCCTTAGCATGAGATATTTCAGCCTTGGTGGTTCTAATATCCTCCATCCTTCCTAGAGTTTGTCACTTAGGTTCCAACGTGGGTGCCTCAGGCCCCTTGTCCATGGGTGTAAATAATCTTGGAAGGGGTCTAGATGGGTTAACTTTCTTTGAAGACTTTTGTTGGTTACCTTTAGTGGGTTTGGTGACTTGTTGCTTTTATCGCCATTGTAATGATGATTTCTTAGTAACCTCTAAGTTGTGGGCCACTATAGGTGAGCTTTGATCATGGGTTGTCATGATTTTACTTGTTAAAGGTAGAGGGACCTAGATAACAAATAGTTATTTAGGCTTTAGAGGATTGGTAACTTATGGTCTGGGCTGTGAAGTTGATTCCATTGAAGATGTGACATGTATGATGAGAGAATTCTTAAGAGCTAGAGGAGGCAATACTTGTATGATGATAGATTCTCGAGGCTTTGTGTTTTGAGGCTGTGGTTGTACTTTGACAACAAATAGTTCCCTAGGAGGATTAGACCATTTTGTTTCTATGAATGAAGCTATAGTGTAAGAGTTGTTGTTAGTGCTTTGAGAGTTGGGCTTATTCAATAGCAATCCTTTGTGATCAATCATCTTCTAGAGGTCATCCCTTAATGCTAGGAAAAAAAATCAATGTCATAACTAGACATTTGATGATAATGGTAAAACTTATCCAATTTGAAGTACTTTGGTAGCTTGGGATCATCTTTAGTTTCTATCATTGGGTCTTTAGCTATGTGACAAAGACGATCATGCCTCTTACGAGATTCCTTAAATAGTTGCTTATATTGTATATGGTTGTCTTTAAGTAACTATTCCAAAAGCTCAAAGGGCTTCATAGGCAATAGACTATACTTTGTTCTATCCTTCCATGTAAAGTTTGATCTTGGTTGATTTGGGGCATGGGAAGTGGATGGGTGTGACAAGTTAGAAGGTGTGTTGTGAGTTGGTGATGCTTGCCTCTTTGCTTTTTTTTTTTTTACTCTTTGGTTACTATAGACATAGTTGTATGTTCTTAATTGGTTTTAACCCTATCTAATGAGCAGTGAGATATCCCTATGCTCAACCATACGAATACAAGCGTCCACACATGATTCAGTTGAATTCCAAGGACTAAGTGCTTATGTGCTTTTGTGGAAGAAGGATGGGTTAGTCGATCATTGTCTTCCCAAGCCTACTTGTATAGCATGTTGTATAATTAAGTAAACTTGAGGCATATGGTTTTTATATATTTTTATGTTTTATGGCCTAGTGCTACAAAGGGAGGAGAGAGATAACTAAGTAACCAATTTAATTTAACTACTCAACTATGCTTTAACTAGTCCTAACAACAGCATCCATTCTTACTTGTTGTACACATCCTGAACCAGTGCAACATTGTTGGGATTACCAAATGGTAATTGTTATTGGGTTACCAAGAATTACACACATGCTTGAAGTAATTGTACTAAGTGTGCTTACTTATGAGAGTTATAGGGTGAGAGAGAGAACATTAATTAACTAAGGAAAGCATTAAATAACTACAATTAACATTAATTATTCTATTTTGGATGCTGCAAGGTTTATCACAAAATTCTTTTTTATTGCCGTACACAAGGTGTGCTTAGGTACACATTTCTTGAATGAGGATCTTTTCACTTTATGACTCCTGCTACAAGCATGCAAAAATAATTCTAACTCTAAGAGGGAGAAAAGGCAAGAGTTCGGGTAAGGGGCTAAGACTAATTAATAAAAAACTTAATAAAAAACTTCTCAAACCAAGTGCAGCCACTCTTATTTATAGGTGATAGAACATGCCCTAATATCGGATGCCCGATATTGCTTGAAAGGCCCCGATATCGCAAACATGATATCGTAGATGTGATACCATGGTCCTGATATCATGGCTGATCATAAGCCCATGATTGAATGAAAACTCATCCTCAAGTTCCTTACAAAGTATTGGGAAGGTATGGGATTATTGACTAAATGAGAACTAACAGTGACAAGGAATAATAGACTCAAAGTGCATGGTGAACGGATTGACAAACATATTACAACATTGGTGTTCATGCCCTTTGTGGTTAACACTGTACATAGATGACATCTAGACCCTCATCTGACAGCTTGGAGGGAGAGAAGAGAAAAGAAAATAAGGCATGTTGCTGCTGACATCATGATTACACCTTTTGTTGTTTATCCATAGCCACGTGACCAAACTTGTTCTCGATGTAAATGCTCTAGCTCTAGTCCATCCCAAGTGCTTTCTTCTATCCCAGTCCATTATTCATGTAATTGCCATCTACACACACAACACAGTCACGAATGAGTAAGGATAGGTAAGCCACAATGCAATTGATACCTTGCCTCAATATAAAGCACATTGGCTAAGTTGTGGTTATGGTAGAAACTAGGTTAGAGGTTTATCACTGATAACTACCCAAGGTGTAGGGGTGATACAAGTAGTAGAAGAATGAAAAATTTTGTGACAGGGCCCCCATGACTAAGAGCAAACCTCCAGTAGCAATAGGGTGGAAAAGTATAGGGAATAAAAAAATGGGAAAAATAACAATGGCGATGCCAATAAAATAGATGTCATGGATGGGGATGAAATGAGAAAATGCTAATTGCAAGAAATGTTTAAGGAGAAGAATTTAACAATCACACCATAAAGGAATGTCAATGGGTCCTCCCCAAAGCAGGCTCATGCCTTTAATGCCCTAGCAAACCCCTAAACCAAAGAGTTCATAAGCTCTAGGAATGACATATGGAAACAATGGTTAAAACACTTACCCATAAGAATTTACCAAGGAAAAACAATGTATGAACAAAAATATAGATTGATCATAAAATTTGTAATGAGATGGGAGATGGAAAGAAAGATGAAGAGTAGAAAATGGAATGGAGTCCCAAGAGCAAGGTTATGTAAAGTCTCTTGTGTATTTTATGGTTAAGGTAACTAAGTAGAACTCATTCCAAAGCTAGAATCAAACCAACCACATTCACTAACCTTGCATCAATACACTTGACCAATCCATCCTCTTGAACCAACAAGAATGCTTCCCCAAAGAGTCACCACCATTCCAAGGAGAGAAAGATAGAAAAGAAGGAAGTAAGAAAGGGCCTTAGTTAGAGGGAACCTTCAGGCATGGGTAACATGTCTTTCTAGTACCATAACTAGTGCTTGTAGCCCATATTTCTTTATTGTGTCTAAGGGGTATTCTTTGAATTCTTACCAGGTCTTTTTTTTTTCACATGAGAACCACACCATGCAAAGACTTATTTTTATTCACTCAGCTTCCTGATATTTGATCAGTGGTAGAGTGGTAGAAAACCCATGAAAAGCATCCAAGTACCTAAGAGAATAACTAGAACATGTGCATCAAATCCCCTTGAAGTCACACCCTTTTCAACCATTGAGTCCTTACTCGGTTTGAAGAATACCAAGCCACTAATTCATTAAGAAGTTTATTTAGAAAAAGGGACAGTACAGTTCAAAAACCAAGGGAGACCACAAAGTTGAATGGATGAATGGACGATGTGAACTCATTGCTTGTTTTATCAAAAGAACCATATCTTAATATCAACATTGAAAATCAAAGGTAAAAACCAAACATTAGCAATCAACATTATTATAGTACAATCCACCATCATGAGCACTTATTATATGACAAATGAAAGTAAGTCAAATAAAGAATTAGTAAAAATGGTAATGATGGTGTAAAAAAAAAAAGTAAATATGAAAAAAATGTGTAAAACAAAAATAAAAAAGGAACTAAGGGCTTTGAATGGTTAGCATTGTTGGCTGTCTCCCCCACAACTGAGGTGGTAAAAGGTAATCCAAAATAAGGAGCAAGGTTGTCCACCAATAGAGGTAGCATTGGTACTCGCTGTCCTAGGCTCATGGAAAGGTCTAGTTTGTTGGACATTAACCAATAGTTTCTTGTCCAGGCTCTTAGGTTTGTAAATCATCATGGCCCCTAAAAGAAAAGTTGCATGAATGATATAAGTTCCTTCCCACAATGTTTGAAATTTAGTTCATTGTGGCACATGTGTGGGATTCTAGTAGAGAACCTTATCTCTTGGTTGATATTTAACTTTCCTAATCCTTAGGTCATGACATTGTTTATTAAAAGCCTTGTGCAATTCATTAGATGACAAGGCGACTAGTTCATTCTCATCTAGCAAGTTAAGGTTCATTAGCCATTCTTTTTGTGCTGGAACAAGGTCAAGGTTGAGATCACATGTCGTGCATAGTGTATGGAGTTCTACTTGAATAGAGAGCATTGGAAGTTTACTGTACACTAACTCATAGGGAGAGTAGCCTATAGGGAGTTTCCATGTGGAGGGGTATGCCCAAAGAGCATTGTTCAGTTTGGTGCTCCAATCTCTCCTATACTTGCTAATAGTTCTTGTCAATATCTTTATAATCTCCCTATTGGTGATCTCAGCTTGACCATTTGCTTAAGGGTGGTATGATGTAGTTAGTTTTTGCTCAACCCCTAAGCATTACATTAATTTCCAAAAAGCAGCACCTGTGAAGTGTGTACCATTGTTTGAAATAAGTGCATGCAGCATGCCAAACCTATTTACAACTTGTTGTTGAACAAATCGTGTAGCTGTAGATGATGTACAATCCTTAATGGTGGCTACTTCTACCCATTTTGTGAAGTAGTCAATGGAAACAATGATGTAGGCTTTTTCATTGAACATTAGTGTAATAAACCCCATAAAATCAATTCCCCAAATATCAAAGGGTTCTAAAGGTTGAATCCATTGTTGCGGATCCTCCATTGTAGCAGTCATTCCCCCATCACATTGACATCATTCACAAGATTGGATGAAATGATGGGTGTCCCAGAACAATGTAGGCCAATAATATCCTGCATGAAATATTTTAATGGATGTTCGTCTCCCAGCGTAATGACCCCCACAAGGACCCTCATAAGCATCTTGGAGAACTTGTAATTGATCCACCTCGAGAACACACCATCGGACCAAGCCATTGAGACATAATTTATAAAGTTGTCCATTAATCTCCATAAAATACTTGGCTTAGTGAAGAAACTGTTGTTTCTTTTTAATGTCTAACCCTTGTGGTGTTTGATGTCTAAGGAGATAGGTGAGAATACTACTATACTAGTTTTTCTTCATGGTTAATTGATTAGTTACTACACCTACAAAGAGGAGTTCATTAAGGAAATGATCAGAGAGTGGATATTCACCCTCTTTATTATCCCATTACAACCAAGATAAATAATCAGCAACTACATTCTCGATGCCTTTATGATCAATCATTGTAAGATCAAACTCTTGTAAGATTACGAGCCATCGTATGATGCGAGGGCTTACTATTGGTTTATTCATTAGTAACCTTATTGCACTATGATCAATGTGCATGAATACCTTATAGCCCAAGACATAGTGCCTAAATTTTTCTAGTGTAAACACTATAGTAATTAATTCTTTCTTTGTTGTGGTGTAGTTAAGTTGTGCACCAGTAATACTCCTACTTGTATAGTGGATGTAATAAGTATGTTTTTGGTCATCTAACTGTGTTAGTACAACTCCTAAAGCATAGTTGGATGCATCAATCATTATGTGGAATGGTTTGGACAAGTTAGGAGCTTTTAGAATGGGTGTTTCTATGAGCTTCTGTTTTAAATTTTGAAAAGCTAGTTCGCATTCCCTGGTACATTCAAAAGGTATGTCCTTTTTCGTTAGTTCAACCAATGATTTTGTAACCTTTGAAAATTTATCAATAAACTATATATAGTAGCCAGTGTGTCCAAGGAATGATCGGATATCCTTTACAGTTTTAGGTTGCCAAGTGATTCCTTGGATGATTTTAATCTTTCGGGGTCTACCTCTATCCCTATTTGTGAAATATTATACCATAATATGACTCCTTCTTGGATCATTAAATGGCCTTTTTACCAGTTGAGCCTTAAGTTGGTTTCTACACACCGCTTTAGTACTTGCTCTAACTAGTCCAAGGCTTGATCAAAGTTCACTCCGTAAGTGGAGAAGTTGTTCATGAAGACTTCCACAC
The DNA here is from genome assembly GCA_015680685.1 of Gnetum montanum. NCBI lineage: Eukaryota > Viridiplantae > Streptophyta > Gnetopsida > Gnetales > Gnetaceae > Gnetum > Gnetum montanum. The sequence continues at coordinate 471,563 of MNCI01038211.1, read as the reverse complement.
CATTTCCTATCTACTGCTGGAATATGCTTAAAACTAATCATTGAAATGTTGCAGGGGCATTGCACAAGCAAAAGGACATTTTTTTCTATGCAAATGTTCCCCAAGGACTGGTGAACATAGTCTTGGCTTGGTCTTCTAGGGCTATTTGAATTTGATTGTACCCACTATACCCATCCAAAGAACTATAGTAGCGATACCCTGCAATGGTGTCTAAGACTTCATTGACGAATGGCAATGGAAAGTGGTCCTTGAATATTGCCATATTCAGTAGCCTAAAATCTATACACACCCTCAATTTACCTCCCTTCTTAGGCACAATAACTAAGGAACTAACCCATTCACTATCAGCAATGGGGTATATGAACCCAACTTTTAGAAGCTGTTAAATTTCTTCCTTAACCACTTGTTTAAGCTTTGGGTTAAGTCACCTTTGTGGTTGTCATCGAGGCTTCATGGAGGGATTGGTGTAAATTCTATGTTGGCATATCCTAGGATCTATTTCGGCTAATTTAGGATATAACCAAGAGAAGGCTCTTGACTAGTTATTTATCACTTTCAGTAGTCTCTCTTTTTGTTGAAGAGCGAGCCTAGTGTTAATAATTACCAATTTTCCATCTTGAGAAACATGTATTCCATACTGGTGGGCAATGATTTTATCTCAAGGGGCTCTTGCTTAAACTTATCAAGGATTTCCAAATTTTCCTAGTTGATATTTTCAATGTCAAGACTTGGAAGTTGGCGATGGGCTTGCTATAATGTGTCTATGCTATTGATGTAAGTGCAAGTCAAATCCTCAGTTGGTTCCATGCATATAGTTGAATTACTCTCTTGACTAGCTATTAGCCACTAGGTGTCTTCTTGTCTTGTGGATGCTACATATAGGCATCTTTGTATATTAGTCACTTGTGCACACTGATTTCATGCAAGAAATATTAAACGTTGTACAAACCATGACTTCTACACACAATTACACCCATTGTCATTGTATGCGATGCATGGAACATTCGTCTTCTTGATCTTTCCAAATGTATTTTCCTTTGATATTTCCAGGGAAAGATCATGGATTCCTAAGCATGCATCAATTGTGCTTAGCCATGCTCTTTCCATTATGATTGGGAAGTTCCCCTTACCATTGTTCACTTGAATCACTAGGAGGTCAGCTGGACATGACCATCCACAAATAGTAGTGACAATGTCCTCCACTAGTCCTAATGGGATAGTGATGTACTAGTCGGACAACTCTAAACGAATGTTACTCTTTTTTAATGGAGGTAGGTTCTAGGCTTTGTACATTTCTTGAGAGATTAAGTTGATACTAGAACCTAAATATAAAAGAGTTTTGCATGGTTCATTCCCAGCGATCTATAGATATATAAGAGGACTCCCAGGATCAGAGAGTTTCCTAAGAAGATGGCTAGCTTTTATCCAATCAGTGACAACATGCGTTAACATGACTGTATGCGTTGAATGTGGCCTTTGGGTTGAAGGGAGTTCTGAAGTTTCGATTGGTGATGAGGCATTTAAAGAATTAGCCGCTAGTGATTGTAAGGACTTGGTTGCACTATTGGTTCTAAAGAAAGGTCTCTTCTTTGTGTGATTGTTTGGACCAATAGTTGGATGAGAAGGATGGTATGTTTGTAAAACATCACCCCTAGGAGAAGGAGTCCTATAATACTCATGTGCTTGGTAGTGAGGTTGAGGGGTGACGTGACCAATAGAGTTACGTGGAGAGATTCGCTGCTACATGTAATATCCATATGAGTCAGGTTGATAGTAAGGATACTATTGCCATGGTGGTGGCATTTCCCATGATTATGTGTGCTGCCACTATTGATACTGCTTAGTTGGTTGTGGTGGAGTTTGACTTGGATAATATGTTAAGGGTTGGTGGAATTGTCTTGGGTTACCTTGGGGATAAGGTAACCTTTGGGGTGTTTTCCTTCTGTTCAATCGTGGGTTGAGTGCATACACCCCAGGCTCTTGTAAATGTGAGATTATAGGGAAAAATCCTTTAGGATGGTCATATTGGCATATCTCTCATCCACTATCATTGTTTGTATTTGAATCCACAACCTCTTCGATGATGGCAACTTTTCCCTTACCCTTCTTATGTGCATATTCCACTTCTCTCTTTTTTCTCCTTTTCCGTTCACTACCTTGCTCTCTAGACTCCTCTACTATTTTGAGAATGGTTTGAAATCTATTATCTATGGAGTCCCACATTTGGTCTACCTTTGCCGATACTTTTGATGCTAACTTTTTGAATAGGAAAATTTTTCCTATTCACCATCTCTTCGAGTGGTGACTCTTCTTCATTCTTACAAAATCTTACTCCCTTCTTTTGGAGGGAAGGATCTCTATTATATTCCTCTGCACTCTCTCTTTTCCTTAGCTCACCTTCCCCTTTAGTAACTTGCTCTAATAATCTTTGTACTTGATGGGTTCTAAGTTCAGATAGCCTTCCTTGGGCATATGTCCCAAGGGTTCTTTGCATTTCATGCCTAATCCCATTTATGAGATGACATAATTGATCCCTCTGTGAATAACCATGGCTAGGACAATGATGTAATTGTGCATAATATCGACCCATGGTAACATCTAAGGGTTCACACCCTCCTTGTTTCCATCCTTGGATTTGCTTTCATAGGTTGGATACTTGGGAGTACGTTTGGTACTTATCATTAAACAATTCTAACATGGTACTCCACCTACGAATGGATTCTGGTTCTAAGGACTAGTACCAGCTCTATGTTTCTTTGACTAGTGTCCATGGAAATAACTTTAGTTTTTGCCATTCGTTTTCTATGTTTTGTAAGGCACATGCATCATGAAATTCTTGTAGATGATTTTGAAGAGCAACATTGTATCCCCCTTCAAATCGTGGGATGTTGTTAATGTCTAATCTCTTAATCCCACTATCTTTTTGGTGCCTTGTTGGGATTCTAATAGCCTTAGTTACGTCTAGCATACTTCGAGTAGCGAGTAGGGGTTCATTGTGATCGTCCCATCTGTGGTGTCTATGATGCCTATGTTGCTTCCTACTCCCCCTTCTTTTGTGCTATGATTCTCTAGAGTTCCCTCATCCCCTTTCTTGATTGTTTCATCTATGACTCTTGTTTTGCCTACCCTTATCCTCATGGTCTTTTTCTTTGTAACTGCATCGAGATCCTAAAGGAGAGGTGAAGGAGATGATGAAGGTGGAGAAGAAGAAGGACTGTCACCACAATGGTGTCTATTACCTTCTCGTCAGTGGTCATGGCCTTGATTATAGTTACGATCAGAATGTACATCTTTGTCATGTGTTTGTGTTCCTTTTTTAGACCCTTTATGTCTATCGATATCATAATCTAGATTATGGATAGTTGAGTGAAGATTTTGATACACAACCCCTTGACCAAAGTCAATGGGAGGAACATCATTGTGTGGGTGACTGCTTGAGGCAGGTTCACCACCCTCATTTTCACTTAGGACATGTGGGACATTCTGCGACAAATTCCCCTTCATGGATTCATAACATCTCTCCTATTGTAAATCCCTTTGACGTTGTGCCTCTGTGGGTCAATACTCTCTTGAATTGTGATCATGCACAACGTACTCTACTTGTAACTGCTGCATACTAATTCATGTGAGATCATGAAGAAGCATGCCTAGAATAGAGCGATCGAGAGGTAACACTATGTTACCTTCTAAGTCATGCCAACACAGCTATTCATTCTGGTAGAGGATAAAGGTAAAGTTTGGTATATACTCATCAAGATGAATGTATACCATGTGAAACTATTAAGGGACTGGCAGATTATCATGTGTACTATGCCTCCAATTGTTCCTTGTATCAGACCTAGGCAGTGAAAAACTTTCATACGAAGAAGGAGACATGATTGTCTATTCAGTATGCAATGTATTATATATTATTGTTATTATTATAATTTTTCCTTGTAACCAACCCTAAGGGTTTGTTCCAACAATGAGAAATATTTCCTAAGTTCGAATTAGCACACAATCAACAATTTCCCCAGCAACGGCACCAATGATGAGAGGCAAGGTATCCCTACACTCAATCATATGAATACAAGCATCCATGCACGATCTGGTCAAATTCCAAGGACTAAGTGCTTATGCACTTTTGTGGAACAAAGATGGGTTAGTCAATCATTGTCTTCCCAAGCCTACTTGTATAGCACAATTGTATGGTTAAGTAAACTTGAGGCATATGATTTTTATATATTTTTATGTTTTATGGCCTAGTGCTATAAAGGGAGGAGAGAGATAACTAAGTAACTAATTTAATTTAACTACTCAACTATGCTTTAACTAGTCCTAATACTAGCATCCATTATCACTTGCTATACACATCCTGAACTAGTGCAACACTACTAGGATTACCAAATGCTAATTGTTACTAGGTTACCAAGCATTACACACATGCTTGAAGTAATCGTACTGAGTGTGCTTACTTATGAGAGTTATAGGGTGAGAGAGAGAACATTAATTAACTAAGGAAATTATTAAATAACTATAATTAACATTAATTAATCTATTCTAGATATTGCAAGGTCTATCACAAAGTTCGTCTTTATTGTTGTACATAAGGTGTGATCAGGTACACAATGTTCGAATGAGGATCCGTTCACTTTATGACTCCTACTGTGGGCACATAGAAATAATTTTAACTCTGAGAGGGAGAAAAGGTAAGAGTTCGGGTAATGTGCTAAGACTAATTAATAAAAAAATTCTCAAACCAAGTGCACCCACTCTTATTTAGAGGCAATAGAATAGGGCCCAATATTGGATGCCTGATATCGCTACGAAGGCCCCAATATCATGTACCCAATATCACGGATGCAATATCGTGTAGTCAATATTGTGACTCATCACTATCCATCCTCACATGTTAGTTTTTATAGGCCACATATGCTAGATCATTGCTTGCCTTAGCCACCTCTTCAATGTTCTTGGTTTGCAAAAAGGATTGGCTCAGTGACCAAGGCTCTAAGTAGTGGAGCTTTGACTTAATGAAGTTGTTTACTACTCTATTGTAGATGGCTAAGAGGTGGGTTTTAGACATAGGCTCTAGAATCTCATTGAGCATTGAATTCCATCTTTGAATGAACCTTTTGATTAGTTCAAGTGGCCCCTGCTTCACCTTCATCAATTGGTTTAATGTGGAATCTAGCTTCAAGTTGCATTTGAAGTAGTTGACAGATTGGTTTATTAGGTCCTCAAGGAAAGAGATTGAACCTCTAAGCAAGGTTCAGTACCAATCTAGAGCTTTTTCCTTAAAGAACATGGGGATAATCCATAGTATTGTATGAGGCCAAGCTTGTAAAAAGAGGCACTTAGATAAGAAGATAACTAAGTGTGCATTGGGGTCCCTTTCACCATTGTATTTGGTGAAGTTTGGTATGAACATATCCATAGGTAAGGTCATTTGAGGCATCATAGGGATAATGGGATTATCTTGGTAAAAGTATAGAACCTTGACTATCTAAGTTGTACTAACATTGAGTTTTTACAGCTCTTTGATAAGGTCTTGAATCATTTGGAAGGCTTGATCTAAGCCTTAGGGCATCCTTGTAGGTTGTGGTATTTATGTCGATGGTTGATGAAGGATTTGAGCAGGTTGAGGTTGTATAATTGACATTATTATAAAGGGAAGAGTTTGTGTTACCACTATCATAGGTGGGCTAAATAAGAAGGAGTAGTTTTAAGTTGGGATATGTGGTATAAAGGTAGCAAAGGGAGTATGAGAGGCCTATGTTTCTTGGGGTCCAAATGAGGGTCCCTTTGGCATAGAAGCAAGACAATGGGTAGAAATTACTAGGGTTAGATGCATAGTATGAGGTTTTATGGTAAAGGACATGGATAAGAATAAGGAGATATATTGAGGAACAATTTGTGCCTAGTATGTAGTAATGATGGGTGTAGACCCAAGCATAGTAGGATATATAAGAAGGAAACTGGGCTAAGGGACATGTCCCACCAATGATGCAAGAGACATGGAGTTAGGGGAAGTTGTTTGGGAAGTCGATCATTGGAACGTGTCCAACTCTAGTTCAATCTCAAACTCATCATGTTCTTCTTGGCAATCCTTCGAGCTAATTTCCTTACTAAACTCATCAACCTCTACGAGTTGTATGAGCATTTGTACATAAAATTTGGTGAGGGGGACTTGGTCGTAAGGAGATGAGATGTATTCTTTTCCATCCTAGTGTATAATATCAAATTGATGCTTAGCATTAAATTTGAAGCATGGTATTAAGAGACCAACTTGCATCTTGGCATAGAGAAAGTTGTAGAACTCCTCACTAATCACTACAAAGTTTAGATTCTTATTCCTTTGTCACAATGATTATCTTCATTCTATGACTACAAGGTCTTTCATGTCATAGACACAAACTGCATCCTCGTTGGAGGCCATGTATGCAAGGTCTAGTGGTAGAATGGTTGATCTACGAAACAACATTAATTGGCACCAATAAAATAAAGCTGGGCTAGCCAAAGCTAGGTTGGGCTTTGAAAATTCTAGCAATTATAAGAAGGTGAACATGAAAAAGGTGGTTATTTATAATATGTTGAGTTTTGGAAAGATATGCTAATATTTTTTCCAAAAAATATGCTGGTGATAAAAATAGCAAGTTTTTGGCTTGCTTTTTAAAGGCACGTTGGTGTATCTTCCTTTTATTGAAAATATGTTGGGTTTTGTTGTGAAACTAAGAAAAAAAATATTATTTTTCAAAAGATACATTGGGTATCTTGAAAAGTAATGTTGGGATTTGTGGTGATGAGAAAATGTAATTGGTCCACCAAAACTACAATAGGTAGTTTGGTAATTGGGGGTGTTTGATAATGTTTAATTAATGAAACCAAAATTATAGCAAGTGGAATTTCCCAAGGTGCAAAAGGAATATGGCTAGTAAATGGTGGAAACTACAACTACAGGTGCAATGTAGGTTACAATGATAGGGCTGTACATTGCACTTGGAAAAATGTAAGAGTTTTTTATGTTGGTAAAACCAACTATGCTGCTTTTGCCCATAGGGGCTACATTGGAGGGGGGAAGTCCTTGGGTGGATGTGGGAGGAGGGAAGCAATTAGTTGCCTTTCCCAACAAAAAATTAATGATACTCCTTCTCAAAAAAGGTGCTTTGATTTTTAAAAAAGGTACATGTAAAATGTTTGACTTTCCCAACACCATGTTGGGGTTTTGGAGAAAGTCACATTGGCTTTAATCACAAAATTTCACAATTGGGGGTTTGGGTGATTAAAGCTAAGCTATGCTAGCCTTTGGAACACAAAAAGGATTGTTTCTGCTAGGAAGAATGGTAGCTTTTGTTAGCACCCACCCTATTTTAAAAAGTCTAGCAATTGCAATGAAAATGTTGCAAACACCCAAAAATCACTTACAACTACTATGTTGGGTTTTAGTTGTAGGAAAATGGACACCAACATTGGTTTTTCCTGGACAAGAGTTTTTAACATGATTTTAAGTTTTATAAATTATAAAAAATTAGTTTTGAAAGGAAAATTATATTTAGGGGAAGAGCTTGGGTGGAGGCCCTTTTTCTAACACCAGAAATTGTAACACCTAAAAATTTTAGTTCAAAAATTGGAAATTCCAGGTGGAACCACCTAACCTGGGATCCCAAAGACCTCCAAGAAAGGGGATCCAAAGCACCTCAAATAGTCTTGCTAATCACCTAAGGACATAGGGAGTATTAACAAGGGTAAATAAATTTTAAAAGTAATGTAGATTTGATCTAAAAAATGAATGCACAAATTAAAATTGTAATTGAACCTCAACCTTTACATTTGAGAGTCTCCTTTTTATCTTAGAGAATAAGGTATAAAGTTTAGAAATTTTTCTATGCATATTCTTCTTTGCAATTCAAGTAAATAATGTAGAATAATGATCTCCTCATGTCATTCACTATACCTTTCATCATTTTTACCTTTAGATCATCAAATAATTCTATACAATCTTCATTTATGAGAACCATGCATATGAGATGTGAGTTCTTTGTAGCATCATCTACCTCTTCCTCACTTTATTCACCATCATCCCAATTGATGAAGAAGTTTGTCTTTTTTGAGTTAGGTTCATATTTGTCTTTCTTTTAAAACCTACTAGTACTATGACATTCAAAGAACACATGACCTCTTCCACTACAAACCCAACATTCTATAGAAAATTCATCAAAATTTGAATTTGTAAAATTCTTACCTTTTTCTTTACTTCTAGTATTGGATTGATTGGGGCTTGCTTGATTGAAGCTTCTTCCTTTACTAGCAAGAATTCTTTGAACACTTCTTGATAGAAGAACTCGTTCATCTTCATTGTTTTTTTCTTATTCAACCAACTCCTTCTCCTTTGAAGTAGATTTGAGGGTGATAGGATTCAACATTCTATAGAAAATGCATCAAAATTTGAATTTGTAAAATTATTATCTTTTTCTTTACCTTTGATACTAGATTGATTAGGATATGATTTATTAAAGCTTTCTCCTTTACTAGCAAGAAGTCTTTGAACACTTCTTGATAGAAGACCTAGCTCATCTTCATTGTATGTTTCTTGTTCAACCAACTCCTTCTCCTTTGATGTAGATTTGAGGATGATAGGATTTTCTTTTATTACTCCTTCAGTCATGAGATTCATCTCATAGACAATAAGAGCACTTCAAAGCTCTTCAAATTTCAGCAACAAGAAATCTCTAATTTCTTCAATGGTTGTGACTTTTGATTTGAACTTGGGCTACAAAGTCCTAATCATTTTTATGATTGCATTACTTTTGGGAAAGTCCTTGCCCATCCCTATAACTGCTACAACAAGATCATTTTCCCTAGAAAATTAGTCCTTAATCATTTCATCTTCTTTCATTTTTAGTTCATTGTATTCAGTTTACAACACTAGAAGTTTTGATTGTTTTGCTATTGATGTACCTTCAAAGGTTGCTTCTAATATTTCCCAAATTTCTTTAGCTATTTGACATCTAGCTACTCTATTAAATTTATATTTTCTTAAAGTAAAATAGAGATAATTATTTGTATTAGAATCAAACATGAACTTATTGTTTTCATCTTACATCCATTTGCTTCTTGGCTTGGTAACTTAAGTGATGCTATCAATGGATAGTATGTAGCCTTCAAGAATTGACTTCTAAGCTTTGAATTCCATGGATTCAAAGAATCCTTACATTCTAGCTTTCTAATATGTAAGTTCAATCTCATAGAACATTGGTGGCTTGGTATAAGATGTTCCCTACATTGTTCACTCATGAGATATGAAGCATGAGCTTTAGATTACTAGGCTCTGATATTACTTGAGGATCAAGAACTTAGAAGGGCCCAGGGGAGGGGGGGGTGGGGCAGGGGTTGTTCAAATATGTTTCCCAATTAAAATTACTACAACCACAAAAATCAAACATAATTTTTATATGGTTACCCAACTTGGGTAGTCCATAGTTGAAGGGTAGAATCCATGCACATCCTTGAACTTTGTTACTTCAAAAATGTTGTTTAAAGGGCACCATAACCTTTACAAAATTTTAGCTCTACTCTAGAGTGTTTGATTGCTATGAAACTGAAACACCATAAAATCTCAAGACCCTCATGCTTTAGCAAAGTCTTAGAATTTGGGCAAGGATTTCCACAAGTGCAATGTCATGATGGACAGATAGAACGATATGGGCACCAAGGATAGACTATACAGTCTAGCAAGTTTTCTATCTCTATGGCTAATAGGCCTGCTGGACTCTCTAGACTGCCCAACCAAACAATTAACCTGACTGGTAGTCTATCCAAGGACCATGATAGGAGTTGTTGAAAGTGTTTCGGATGAGAAAAATAGTTTGGCAAGTTTTCTAGCATAGAAATCTGCTACGCTGCGCAGGGTAACAAGCCTCAAAGAGATCAATTAAACGTCCAAGACATAAGTTGATGACAAGTTGATCTTCCAAAGCATTTTCTCATGTTGCAATTGTTAAGCAAACTTGTCCACCAACATAGGGTGCTACGCTATGTAGCGTAGCAGAGTGTAATAAGGACAAAGCATACAAAGGCCTCCCTTTGTCAAGTGACTCCAAAAGAAGACTATACTTGGCAATGATTCGGCCTCCAAAACTGGTTGTCCCACTTAGCCCTCAAGCCTTGAGCAAGATTTCTTGGTAGAAAATGGCAGATTGAACAAGGAAGCATGATACACTAGCTACTACGTTGTGCTATGCTACGCACAATGTAGCAACGATGAAAAAACAACAAAAATGTTCCAAAGATGAATTCAGCAAGTCTGAAGGCTTTTTGGCATGGAGGACAATAGTTGCAATTGTTTACTTAACCAAGCCTCACACAAATGCTCTCGGCTCCTACACAAGTTTTTTGTCAAGAACGATGGCTACACTATGCTACACTACATAGCGTAGCACAACATAGTGAGCAGTTACTTATGCTACGCCAATGTGCTGAACAGCATAGGTAGTGCAACACTGGCATGGAGGCATCAAGATGTCTTCAGTTAGCTCTATAACTTGTTGAAAATGATTATTCTCGCCATGATATCTCTTTGGCGGACAAAATTAGCAAGTTTTCTTCATTTTGCATACCCTTAGTTAATCCCCAAAAATTGTTCCTACGCTTGACTCTACTGGCAAAAGTAGAGAAGATGTAGTCCTGGAGCATAGGCTCCATTTTTCTTGCATTGTTGGCACACCAAATTTTGGCACATGCAATTTTAGTAGTATGATCATAGCATAATGAAGCTCACCTTCAACATCACACACCTACATAGTACAACCAATGTTTGCAACTTGTGGGGCCTAGGACACATGGCATCCTAATCGCATTTTTCTCCTACTCCTAGCCCTATAAATACTCTAGCAAACAATGCTTGATAGGTTGGGCTATTGGCTGTTGGCTGGGGTAATCAGCTTTAAGTTGGCTTTTAGAGAGCATAGTTGGCAATGTTTAGCACTTTGGTTGGCTTTGAGTTTCTTGGTTGGCTCCACAGTTCAAAGATCTGTGACCATACTGCTTTGTGTAAGTTGTGCCTCTTCCATGTTGCATGTTCTATTGTATGCCTTTCAACAAATAAAAAGATCAAACCCACGACCTTGGGAAGGTGCACTTTCTCATCCAATTTTGTTGCTACTTGCTTACTATCATCATTGTTTTTGCACTAATTTTACCACTTTACATTTGTTGATTGTTGATTTACTTTGCGTACCTTGCTTCAAAAACAAACATTTACAAAAGGTGAAGATACACCGATTAAGTTCCTGTCTGATCGATCAAACCGTTCAGGGCACCCAGCTTCTATTTCTCTCCAACACGGCCCTCACACGAATCTGAGGTTAAACTGTTTGCCCGACAACCTCTCGATGTTCTAGCCACTGACATTTTCAGTTGCAACAGTTTTTGGGGCTACAAGGAGGGCCTTTTGGTGCCCTTTCTATATCTTTTAGGTAGTCCTACACGTGGTTTGTACCTCATCACCTACTAGTGTAGATGTGACACCCTTGTGGTTGTCTACGCATCCTGTGGTGCAGACTGGTCGCGATGATGATTCCTTTGGAACCTAGCCGGACAAAAAGCCTCCAATCGCTTATTGATCTCTATGTTTCTTGTTTGCGATTCCCTTTTGATCACTCAAAATGATTCCCACAACCACTGCCGTTTCCACCTCCAACCTTGAGGCCCCTTTCTTAGCTCAAAACACCATAGGTGTCAAGCGACCACCTAGCCCAGTGTTGGCACCATGCCAGTCTCTTAGGATTCAACATCTATCACCTAAGTTCATCGCACAAGACGCAAAGCGTTATGACTTCCTCTATGCAAGAATCCAGGAAAATATACCCCTAGATCACCAAGAACTTGAGGACAAACACAAATTTTAGTTCCTTCATCGGAATGGGATGGAATTCATTCCCACCCCTAATGTTATCCTGTTGACTGAATCATATTAATGGGTCCTGAACCAACTCATAAAAATGAGTAGGTCTAGGGAATAGCAAGACACGGCCTCCCATTACAATGAAGCATTCTAGGATGGACAAGAAGAGCTAGACTCCCAATCTAAGGGTGGTGGCTAGACTTACCCTACGACTATCCCTCCCACCCTAGTCTTCTGGTCAAAACTACTTTTTGCATCCATCCCTTTTATGATTACCACGACTCCGCTGCAACCTACACTTTTATTGACCATGGGCAGCCACCCTGTACCCTTAGCATACCAACACACCAACCCTTCAGTTTCATTCCCAGGCACTTTCCCTCCTCACTCTATCTTGTCATCATTCCAAACGCTGGTCATAACTACGTTGTTGTACGTGCACACTATGCCTACCTCATATTTGCATGGAGTTCCTGCTCCCATTCCATTATCCATGCCTGTCCTACCATCAATGGTAGCCCCACCCCCAACCGTGTGGTGGGCCTCAACCACTTCTCTCCCTATTTCGTAATCCTTCAAGATGCCACACTATGTTTACCACCAAGCATACCAAGTCTTGAAAATGGTACAACCAAGCATGGGACTGTGGTCTACCCCATTAGACACACAAGTAACTAATCCTATGGAACTGCCAGCAACTGCCACTTCAGAAGCACCACCCACTGGGTGGTGAACCGCATAGGCAACACCCTTCATAGGAGCAGCCCCAATGGTACCTCCTATAAGCTGGGCTGCTACCCTTACAATGCCACCAATGATGGTTGTCCCTGCAACCCCAAAACTGTCTACATCGTCCCTAGGTCTGGACCAAGTATTCCAGCTTATCCAGAACCTCACTGAAGAGATTAAATGTCTTAAAGCTACTAGTTCCGACATAGTGTAGGTCATGGATTTCTACCATGAAAACCCCATCAGTCTGGTTGTTCCCATGCTCACGTTATCCCCTAGGATTTCACTCCCCCAATTCACAAAATACAATGGGGAGGGTGATCCAAATCACATCTAGTCATGTTTAAATCTGAATCTTTGTTGTTGCAGTAGTGGCTACACACTATTATCCATGTCTTTGCTATTTCTTTGACTGAAAAAGCTTTAGACTAGTACTGTGCACTCCCACACACCTCCATCTCAGCTCTGGAGGAGCTACTAACTTAGTTTGTGACCCGCTTCAAGTATAACTTAAAGCTAGAAGTCACATTGGATCAGTTGATGAGCGTCAAGCAAGACTGGCTAGAGTTGGTGCAAAAGTTTATACAGTGATGGAGTGCTACCCTGAATGAGATCTATGAGCCTATCGCAGAGGCCCATCTGTTGTCTATTTTCAAGGGGGCAGTAAATGACTTTATTAAGTCAAAATTATACTACCTAGTCCCACACTCTCTCAGTCAAGCTTTTGCCCAGACGAAGAGCATCCAAGATGCGGATGAAGCTAGTAAAGACCCGACCTATGTTGCATACAAAAATGCATATGTCAAAAAGGACAAAGATAAGGGCAAGACGGTGATAGCCACGGTGTCCACCATGGAAAACAAGGCCAAACCCAACAACAACAATAAAAAAAGGTATCCACAACGTTGACTAACCCCAAGCCTAGCTTAAATAATGCTACTCAGCCCTCAACGTCAGCACTAGAGGCATCAACCCAGCCTAAACCAAACTTCGAGCATAAAGATTGCTCCAAATATACCCCTCTACCCATCAAGCCTTCAAAACTTTTGAAGCAATTTTTGGGGCCTGGGTATATTCAACATAAGTAGATGTTAGAGGAGGTGACCAAACGACATCACCGGTACTGAAAACTTCTTAGGAACCCCTCCTTGGCTATGCCCAACGAGCCGCTAGTTCCTAAGAACTTCCAATTGGAAAGGTTCTCTTACTACCATCAACTCTGTTGTCACAATATAGATTACTGTCTAGCATTAAAAGATGACGTCCAACAGATGATTGATTAGGGGAAGTTGGTTCTAGATGAAAGCAAACCTGTCCACCCTAAAAATCAATCCATGCACATCTACAAGGACCCCCTCAACACCAACAATGTGGGGTATGTCATCAACACAATTAGCATCGACAATAACCCAGAACCACCACAGCAGCCATTTGTGATTCGTGTGCCTCAACGTAGCATAGCGTAGAGACACCAACAATGGAAAAAAAGATGCCACAACAACCATTCATCCTCAAGGTTCCCCCTCAAACATCCACCCCTACATCCTTCATGTTCAAAACTATGCTACCGCCTGCGCTAACACCGCAAGCACTATTTGTCATTAGGGTGCCGAAACCCTCAACTACCCCCGCCACATAGAGTCGATCTAAAATAGTCCCATAGACTCTCCATTCAAAAAAAGGGGAAGAGCGTCTAATGAAAAAGATGGCCAAGGAACGTACCACATCAGGTTCCCCCAAGCCTAGCTCCTTGTCCTCCATGCCTATGCCCCCCTCATCATCAACAGTTGACGCTGCTACATGCATACAATCATCACCATCCTGCCCAAGAAGGTCCAGCCCCAAACTTGAAATTGCTCCTCCCCGAGAGATTTGTCTCCTAGGGCAAATGGAGGAAGAGAAGGACAACAAACAACAAGAATATGGACAAAACCTTCTAAATGCCCTTACTCAGGTCAAAAAAGCTCTGAAACAAAAGAATACAACCTTGAGCCTATATGACCTGGTAATGACCTCCACTGCACACTGTGAGGCCTTGGTTCACATGTTAACATCGATACTGGTTGATGAAGGAATACTAGCAGAGGAGAAAGAAATCCATGCTATTATGCTTCCTTCTATGCCTGAAGGATCGTAGCCAGCTCAGTTGACGTTGCATCACGAGTCCATTAAGGATGACCCTGAGAAGGGTCGGGTGACAATAGCACCCCTATTCATCACAATTTGGGTCAGTCAGCATAAGATCCGAGGAGTACTTGTTGATGACGGGGTTGCTACAAATGTCATCCCATTCCCCATAGTGGACAAACTGGGCTTGGTTGATCAAATCATCCCATAAAAACCTTGTGTTTCAAGTCATTCAACAGAGCACGGGTAGTGGTAAAGGAGACAGTCCACATCAACTTTGTGGTAGGGGACTAGTTCCCCACAAGCGCGACATTCATCATGGTAGAAGAGATGTTTGGGTTTAACTTGATCTTAGGGAGATCATGGTTAGCCCAACTCAAGGAAGTATCTTCATCCATACATCAAGAGATCCACCTATCCTATGCGGGCAAGGAGGTGGTAATCTATGGTGACAAAGTGGCCACACAGGAAGTAAACAATGTCAACATAGAGCAGGGTTCAAAAGTAATAACCTCTAAAAATGAAGTGCCTATCCCCACCGAGGCTACTTTTTTGGCTAATGAGCTAGCCCAAAATGTCAGCTCAAAAAAATGAAACTACGTGGGCTGAGTTGCTTTCTCAAGTGGTACATAACAATATAGAAGAATATTGCAACAAAGCCCCTCGACCTTATGCATCACTGAGCCCATGATGGGTTAGGAAGCAACTACAAGAATCATTGTTACTTACGTTAGTGTAACAATTGCACTGCTTCCAACATGATCACGACTTACATCAACCATATGGTCATTCTTCACACTGTTTTCTTCATATTCATTTGTTTATGCTAACATTTTCCTTATTATTTAAATTGTTCACATTATGCCCACTGTTTACATCATGACACGACCCACTAAGGCCTAAAACAAGCAAAATTTTTCTTTATCATAATCCAATGGCCCAAAATAGCCTAAAACTACCAACGACCCGAGAAGGCCTAAAACTAGTAATGGTCCAAAATGGCCTAAAACTAAAATGAGATACTCCCAAGGAGCTTAATTAATTAATTAATAAAAAAAGAGACAAAGAATAGACTAAAAAAATACAACACACTAACCAGAATGAAATAAATCTTTTTATATTTCATACTTTATTCAAAATATTAATAATAAGGTTTACAAATTTTTTTGAGAATCCAAAGACAAAAATAAAACTCTCGGCTACTACACTATGGGTCTTCGCCTACACCACTATCCCCTACCTCAGTGGGTCCTGCATTTTTGTTTGGATCCTACATAACAAAGAAAATAAAATAATTAGTTAGAGCTATGACAACGACCTTTGTAAAATAAATTATCACACCATAAATAAATAAAAAGGGGTGACTAACCCCAGATGGCCCTGCATCCATTTCAAGGGCTATCTGATCCATGCATGCCATAAGGCATTGCAATATCTCCTCCTTGGTAATGTTGGCCCAATTCCTATCTCCCAGATCAACATTTGCTACAACTTTCTCCTTTTCTATGGGTATCCATCTCGGTGGTCCTGGAGAAAAGGTGGCAGCAATGGTCTCACCCATGGGAAAATTCATCTCCTTTTCGGGAGATTCATTGACTGTCACCTATTGCATGAACCTGTCGTAAGTCCTAGAAGCACCAATAATGTCAAGGAATACCTCATAGGTATGCAACTTAACAGAAGCATCACGATACTATTTATGGTAGGTGGCACATTTCAGTTTATACATGTCTTTGTAATTCTTTTGTGCCTGCCCCCACTCATAAACCTTCACGCTGTAATCCTTCCAATCTTGATTCTTCTAAGCTAGAAGGTCCATTTGTATCCATTGTTCGATTATTTCGCGTGTGGCTTCATTGTTGTGTCGCACGACCATCCAATACCTTGCATAGTCGATGATAGCCATGCGCCAACTACCATCAGTAATGTCTTTGGTCAATAGGAATTCCTTACTAGATCAGAGATTCCCCACCTCAGTAGTTAGATTAGCCTTCTTCTTCTTGAGCCTTTGCACCCGTTTCCAGAGGTCTTCATTGACACGTCTGCATTCCCACAAGGAGTGTGCTGAGTACAATGCACATTTACTTCGTCATATATGTGATGAGGTACTTTGGTTACCTCCTGTGGGAATTTGGGCACAACTTCAACCTCTACTACTTGCTTAGGGTCCCATTTGAGGTGAGAGGTGCCAACCATACACAGAAGAGCATTATTCACAGTAACATAGTGAAACTTTAACAACATAGGAAGCCTAGCGTACCAACTTTAACTTACCCACTTTTGAGTCGATCTGCTTTAGACGGTCAATCATGTCATCGACCACCTCCTCCATAAAAGTGAATTTGTTAGGAGCTCAGTGCATGGTGGTAGGCAGATCAAAGAAGGACTAGGAGTATCAACAATGGTGGTTTTTGTATGGTAGAACGTGTTAGCCACAATGGAGAGAACCATGATAAAGCTGATGAATAACATAAATGACAGTGTAAAGCNGGGGGGGGGGGGGGGGGGGGGGGGGGGGGGGGGGGGGGGGGGGGGGGTCATCCATTGATACATTGTCAAACAAGCAATCAAACTCACCAGCATCAAAGTAGAGCCCCTCTCCTTCCAGCTGACCTAACAATATAGCAGCATCCTCAATACTCATATGCCCCTTCGGTATTGAACTACACTCGGCGAAAGGATCATCAGTAGGGGCCTCTTCCTAATTTGTAGGAGCCTCTTCCTCATTGATTGGGACCCTTTCTTCATTGGTAGGGGTCTCTTCCTCATTGGTAGGGGCCTCTTCCTAGCTGAGGCCCTTTCTTCTATGGTAGGGGCCCCTTCTTCGTCGGCTAGAGCCCTTTCCTCTATGGCCACAACCTCTTCATTTTCGCCAGTTGTCCCTGTTCTAGGGGCCATCACCTCATCCTCTCCTTCTTCTTCTACTAATAAATCATAATCATAGTAAGCAAGATATACCAACTTGAAATAGATGCTGCAGTATGCAACGCTGCCTAGTGTAGCATAGTGTAGGGAGCATTAGCAAAATAATAAAATATGCTTACCAATTAGAGGCTGCACTCTGCAAAGTTTGAGTCGCAGCTTCCTTCTCCTCTCTTTGTTTGTATGGGGAGTCTCTTGGGCAAGGTAGGACCTCTTACGTTGCAAGCTAGTCACCATTGTTTCTACAATGAGGTGTTCTCCCCTTGTCACGCTGCCCATGATAATGGGAGGTGCCTCTCCCACACTGTCCTAGGCATGAAAAGCACGTGTCACCTGATCCCTAGTCATCATCGAAAGCAATTCCCCAATAGCTTTTGGGGGATCTTGGGATCGTGTGGTATGGAAGACTTGGAAAATCCATGGTTTGGAAATCTGATTGTGGTCTTATAGCACCCAGACACCATTCTTGCGGACTACCAAGAATTTCGCAAAATACCATAGGTAGGCTATAAAGAAGGCATGGTGCACGTTGAAATGAGACTTAAGCTTATCGTGGAGTTTGACCATTTTAGTCTACAAGCCTTTGCAAAGGTATTTAGCCCAATTGTAGTGAGTCCCCTCTTTCATGACATCCCTTATTATCCAACCTTGTTCAACTCCAAGGATTTTCCCTTGGGAGAGTAGCTTGGGGAAGGCATGGGCATAGGAGATAGGGTAAATCATTTTGGCCACCCCTAGCCTGGCCTTCCCAATGTAGATCCCCTTTCAGTCCTTTGCTGCCCCTAGCCACTCCTCAATGTCCCTTTGATGGTTTGCATCTTTCTTATATTTTTCTTCTATGGGGAAACCATCAAAAGGGACATCAAAAAGATCCGCAAATAGTTGGTCGTTGATTTCAAACACTACCCATACACCATGAACATGTGTATGGAAGCGATCAACCTTCTTAGAGAAGGCATTAGCTAGGGAAAGCATTTCGATAGGCGGGATACTTGGGTTGATGAAAAAAAACAAGTTCATGAACCCAGCCTCTTGAAGCTTGTCGACAAGTGTGGCTGGGGCCCCATTGCAGAGCCAACGCTGGGTCTCCTCCACCTCCCCGTACTTGAAAAAGAGGTTAGTTTTGTTATGCTTGGAGGTGATCATAGTGACCTCTTGGGATTTTCTCCCCACTATAATAGTTTGCAAAAAGAAAAAAGTTAGCAAAAAAATGATCATCACTCAAACATCTAACAACAAATTCACAGTTTAGCGTACTAGGTTTAAATGGCATGGGAAATGGTAGGAGATCCACTAGCACATCTTTGATGGTGAGTGGCCTGAGGGATGCCCACTCCCTATCCAACCAATTGGCTTCTTTACACTTTCCATAAAATTGGGAATACTGGGTTGGGTAGGTTTTCAACTCACCCCCAAATTAGCCTATGACATTGGCACGCACATTCCCAGTAGAGGAAAACTCCTACAAGGCCATCTGTGCCAATGCTAAGGCATTTGTATCACCATGAAGACTACTCTTGTCAACATAAAACTTAGCAATACAAAAAAAATTACATACTATTAACACTTTTGTTTAAAGTAACATGGATTACACAACACAATGAGATACCTTCACAGAACTCACCCGCTGACATAGTAAATGGTCCTAAGTGGGTTCTAAAAATAGGTGCCCATGTGATGGGCAATGAATAACATGTTATATAAGTGATAGCATTTATACTCAGGCATGTCCTAGATTCAACTTAAGCATCTTAAGCCTTTTGGGCATTGGTTGGAGCCTTTTGCCCGCTCACCCTTGATTGACCCATCAATCAAAAATTTCAAAATACCCCGATTTGCCCCCAGTAACAACATTTCTATGATTGCAGCTACTATCTCGGCTAATAAGTGTGACCAAATAATCACACTAAAATAGTAGAGAAGAAACTGTAAGAAGTCCCATGTACCCTCCTAGAACCAGACTGCCTGTTGCCCCACATGTGCATAGGGAGGAGGAACATTGGCCATCGGTTCACTAAGGTAGCACAAGACTCCTACAATCTCAAAGACAATCAAAATGGGCTTCAACATGACCCTACACAACAAGACATAAAATGTTAGCATTGTGTTCAGGTGAAGTTTACATGTAGTGTAGCGTAATCATCTATTCACATATAGCATAGCATAACCTTTCTTTGCACGTAGCGTAGCATGTTCTCCCAGTCGCAAATTTTTCTTTAATAAAAAAAAAAGAGTTGAGCATTATAGGTGATATTACAAAATGACACCTATAGTGTAGCATAGCCATTAGGCACCATATTGTGTAACAACACTGGCTACGCCTTACGATAATTCTTACACGATACACGCCACAATATAACAGGTACGTAGCGTAACAATTACATGTACGCTTAAGAGTGATGACTATGATACTCACAGTGTAGCAAGATAGCAAATGAACAAGCATAGCCAAATGCGTGACAATATGACAAACATACCCTTGTAATAGGCATAGCAATGGAGCAAGTGCAACAGTACACAAATTTTTTTTTGCCTTGATCAGCACAGATGAGAGAAAATTCTGTGTCCTCGTCATCTCAATCCTATATTTCTATACAAAATAACTCATGTTACACTATGCTTAAGCACACATCACCCTAACAAATTTCACGAATACATAAACCCTTCGTAAAGATGATACGCTATGCCAAGCATGCGCTATTCCACTTAGAATTATCCAAATCCTTGCGACAAGGCAATCACCATTCTCAACAATGGCAGTTAAGGCGGTGTTGCATGCAAACATACCATTGCACTAGTATGACCACTGTAGTTAGCTAACGGAAATAATGGTGTGGTAGCCAAAACAATGGCAATGGACGCAAATGTTACCACAATAATGATAACAACATCTGAAAAACAAGGGTAGCATAGTAACTTACCAAGTAGATGGAGCCTCCTCCTGCACTTCAACATGTGCCTGGGACAAGCACCCCAAAGTGTCCTTCACCTCGTCTACTTTGGCAAGTCCTTGGTGCTTGCGTTCACCTTTGGGTGCCATTGTCTCACTTGCAAATTCCATGTCAACTACTACACTATACCAGTTCGCTCTCTCTTTGTGCAATCGTGCTATGCTTTGGGTATGGGCTCTCGACTTTGACAATGAAAATGGCACATTTACTAGGGGGTAAACCCCTATTTATAGCCAATGCGGTAAAATACTTGCAATTTTCATGACTCGATTAATAGGGGCCACTCCTTATTACGTAGCACTATTGTGTCATAGTAACACCTTAGTGTAGCGATTGTCTACAGCATAACAAGTGGGCCCACTGAAAATTTTGTTCCATCTTAAATTAGCTATCCATCTTTACAAAGTATACCTGTTAATGGTCTGCTAAGACTTTAAACTGGAAATCTTAGTTTACATAGGACATTAACCTATAATGTAACCTAATGATGGTCTACAAAGACCTTAAACTAGCAAATCTTAGCTTTTAAAATCTACCTATTAACAGTCTGCAAAGACCTTAAACTAGCAATTTTGGATTTCAACTCTACCTAGTAGCGGTCCACAAAGACCTTAAACTAGTAGTTCTAGCATATGTTTTAACTTGGTCAAAAATTTTCCATGTCCTATATGGCATCTCACCACTCATTCCTTACTATAAACCAAACTATATAACATGTGACGATCTACTACGACCTTAAACTGGCAATGTTAGCATTCGTTTCAAGTCTCGATATGGTCCACCGAGACCTTAAATTGGTAGCTTCAACTTGTGAATTTCACACAGTGATTGATGATTACTTTATGTTGTATTGTTACTTTACAAAAATTCATTCCATGCTATTTCTACAAATAGGTATCACTTGACTTGACTTTTTTTTATTATGACAGGCTTAACAAAAATGGCTATGCACGATGATCTACATTTGCTTTCCACCTTGACAGGTCCTCATGGCAAGCTTACGAGACACCTAAACTCAGAATCAATAGACTAGGAATTATCTACTGAAAACATTGTAGCATCCTTGGAAACAACCCTAGATTGGCCCAAAAATTTGGTCCAAGCCTTAAACATAGAGGCCGAGGATGTGACCGAGGACCCTCTCATTGAAGCACTTGTAACTACATCCAGGGGGAAATAAAGACATTAAAACTTGGCTCCCTCTTAAATTCAAAAATACAAAAGGACATATCTAAGGTTCTTCAAAACAACATTAAAGTATTCGCGTGGTCCTATAATGACATGTTGGGCTTAGACCCATGGCTCATACAACATAACATTGTCTTAGACCTGGATATCAAAGCAGTAAAACAAAAGGCTTGAAAAATTAAACCAGAAATTGCACTAGTCGTATGTGATGAAATTACCAAGCTATATCAAGTAGGCTTTATCCACATGGTTAATTACTTGGAGTAAGTATTGCACATCATTGTAGTCTCCAAGAAAATAGGAGGTATATGAATTTGTATAGACTTTTGAGATCTGAACAAAGCAACAATTAAAGATGACTTCCCATTACCAAGTATCGATCAACTTATTGATACTACGATTGTTCATGATTTACTAAAATAGTTTGTTGAAATAGTTTACAATGATAGACATCCAACATGTTCCATGCAATGAGAACACTATAGTAGATGTCTTAGCCATGTTAGTGTTAAACATGCCACCACACCTATTTACAACTTTGCCTACTTCGATAATAGAGTGCAAAGAACCTATCACTCAAGTGGTACACATCACCTCCGTAAGTGCTACCGATACCCAAGACAAATATGCTAATGTTAAAGCCTACCTTTAACATGATGAACATCCACACAGCTTGACATTTGCTCAAAAGGATATGATCTGAAAGTGAGCCCGACAATATGTCCTTATATGAGATAATACCTTATGCAAATGCTCCTTTGATGGGATATTTCTAATTGCGTTAGTGGGGAAGAAGCATAGAAAGTTCTTAACGAAGTTCATGAGGGACTATGTGGAGGACACATAGCTCCCAAGGCTATGGCAGCAAAAATCAAATGCCTAGGATATTACTGGCCTTGCATGGAATGAGATTGCCTTGCCAAAGTTAGAACATGTGATACATGCCAATGTCATGCAAATATTATACATGTTTCACCTACTAAGTTGCATCCTACACAAATTACGTGGCCATTACAATGATGGGGACTAGATATCATAGGAACCATCTCACCTAAGTCTTCCACAAGACATAGCTTCATCACCACCACCACCGAGTACTTCACAAAGTGGGTAGAGGCTATCCCCCTTAGAAAAACTACATCTCAACAGGTTTTCCACTTTATCTTGGACAGCATAGTAATAAGGTTTGGTCTTCCCATGACTATTATGATAGATAATGGACCACAGTTTAGTAGCACAAAAACCAAAACCTTCTATAGCAACCTTGGCATCAAGCAATCCTTTTCATCCCCATACTACCCGTAGGAAAATAGACAAGTGGAGGTAACAAATAAGGCCATCATCAACTTGCTGAAAAGGATGCTTAGTAATGGTAAGAGGTGATGGCACGGGCAAATCCTCTACGTGCTGTGGGCTTGCCGTAAAACATGTAGAATGGCCATAGGTAAGACTTCTTATAGCCTAGTCTATGGATTTGAAGCATTGTTACGTCTTGGATTGTAGGTATCATCACTTTAGATGATCCTTTCAAGTGTCATGAATGAGGCCCATAATAATGAGTCAAGGATCATTGATCTTGACTCCATAGAGGAGGAGCATGCTCAAACACTTGGTCATATCAAACAGTACCAAGACAAGCAGCGGAAAAAGCATCATTTCAATCTGCATTGAAGACCAATAAAAAAAGGGGACCTAATTCTCAAAGTTGTTCATAAGCATGTAAAAAAGTTCTTAGCAAACTGGGAAGGTCCATTCATAGTCACGAAAGCTTAGCTTATGAGAACGGAGCCTTCAAACTGGTAGATATGGATGGCAAAGTGTTTGCAAATCCCATGAACCACTTGTACCTCAAGCCATACTACGTCTAATGAAAAGGCAAGGTAAGCAAAGATAGTTCACTATGACTATAAACTAGCATAGATAGTCTGCTATGACTATAAACTGGCATAGATAGTCCGCTATGATTATAAATTGGCATAGATAGTCCGCAATGACTATATAATGGTACAGACCATCTGCTAGGATGTAAAACTAGAAAAGGACATTTGTTATGATGTAAAACTGACACATATGGTCTGGTACAACCTTAAACTAGCCCATCCACCATCTGCTACAATGATAAACTAGCATAGCAGTTTGCTAGGACTTTAAACTAGCACAACGGTCTACTAGGACCTTAAACTAGCACATCGTGGTCTGCTGGGACCTTAAAACCAGTACATATGATGGTCTACCAAGACCTTAAACTAGGTTCGTGACATAACGTTCTCAGGCTACATCCATGATCCCACAAACAAGCGAGTGTGCATAGTGCCAACATGGGGTGGAACGTTGCAGTTCCAGAATGCAGTTCACGATGATAAGAAAACACCCTCTGGAACACATACAATGCCACTGACCCTGGCATCTTGCTAATCCTCTAGAGATGTCATCTAACATCTTGCTGACCTTCTGGAGCAAATGCTACCACAACCGTTTTCCCTGGCGATAGCTCCTATTGTTAGCGCTTGCTGCTAGAGTCCCAACACTATTGTGGCCTAGTCACAAAGTTGCTATCCTCCAGCCCCCGGCATCATCTGAGCTCAAAAGACATTTAGCTGCTAGGTTTCTCAACTTACAACTGAATTGCATGATGTTTTCCCTAGGCGGGGACTCCTAAGCACTAGCAATCCCTGTAACTCCTAGCCTTATCTGTGCCAACCCCTTTAGTCTGCCAGTGCTAGAACTGTTGCTAGCCTTCTTGCTTTAGACATTGCATGCCTTAGCAACAATGCTCACTACTTCAGCAGTGTTTAAAGTAAGGGGGATTCTTCCCTCATCTCATTTCATGGTTACGCTTTTTTGGTCTACTCTCTATTGTGTTTGCAGGATACAAGCTAAGATGGTGTTGGTTAGAGATGCATTTCACCAGGAGGATAGAACACTACATCACTTCGAGGTGACCATTCTGACTAGCTTGGCTACTTGGGAGTGCACATCCTACCCTTCCTCTTAACCTTCTTCACCTCGTTTCTCACCCTCATAGCTTCCTATTTCATATCTCCTTTACAAGCTTGCCCGATACATATAAAGCCCTCCCACATGCTCAATCGCAAAGTCCATGACATGCATAATGTAGCTCGCCACATGGGAAGCACCTGTAGGTAGGTCAAAGCCTCACATGGATGTAACACAACTCATATCAGGGAGGAAACATCTGTCCTACAATAATAGGGTTGTTTGCCAGTGAACATGGCTAAGCAACAGAAGAAAAATGCAAAAGTGTAAAAGAGCAAAAGAGCTAAAAAAAAGAGGTGTGCCAAAAAAAATGGCACATCAACTGTTTCATAATGACCATCTCTAAGCATTTTGATGAGAAGTCAAAAGCTAGCAAAAGAAAGATGCCCATGTGTACCGACTCCCTTACAAGCACTTCGATGAGGGACTACGCTATGTTTACATCTTTTCCTTTCCTAAACCTGTCCCCTCAAATCCATCCTTTTCCCCTTTCACTACATGACTACCCTGATACTTCCAAGAATAGAAAAATGACATCTAAGTGACCACTGGAGAGCAATGTTAGCAGCTTGTCCTTCATGGTGTTTCGTATTCTTTGTCGATGTCTCTCCGGCAGATCCTCCAAATGTCAACAAAGAGGGGCTAGTGAAACACCATAAAATTTCAAGACCCTCATGCTTCAGCAGAGTCTTGGAATTTGGGCAAGGATTTCCACAAGTGCAGCATCATGATGTATTGACAGAATGGTGTAGGCACCAACGATAGATTTTATAGTCCAACAAGTTTTCTATCTCTAAGGCTAACAAGCCTGTTGGACTCTCCATCCTGCCTAACCAGAAAATTGACCCAGCTGGCAGTCTACCCAAGGACCATGATAGGAGTTGTTGAAAGTGTTTTGGATGAGAAAAATAGTTCATCAAGTCTTCTAGCATAGAAATCTGCTATGCTACACTATGCTATGTAGCATAGCAAGCCTTGAAGAGATCAATCAAATGTTTGAGATGTAAGGTGATGACAAGTTGGTCTTCCAAAGCATTTGCTCATGTTGCAACTATCAAGCAAACTTGCTCCACCAACACAAGGTGCTACACTATGCTATGTTATGTAGCATAGTAGTGCGTAACAAGGAAAAAGTGCACAAAGGTCTCCCTTTGCCAAGTGACTCCAAAAGAAGACTATGGTTGGCAACAATTTGGCCTCCAAAACTAGTTGCCCCACTTAGCCCTCAGGCCTCGAGCAAGGTTTCTTGGTAGAAAATGGAAAATTGAATAAGGAAGCATGATACACTAGCTGCTATGCTATGCTAAGCTACATAGTATAGCACTCTCTCGGCTCTTACACAAATTTTCTATCAAAACTAGTGGCTACGCTATGCTACACTACATAGCGTAGCACAACATAGTGAGCAGTTACTTACGCTACGCCAATGTGTTGAACAGCATGGGCAACACTGGCATGGAGGCATCAAGATGTCTTTGGTTATCTCTATAACTTGTTGACAATGATTATTCTTGCTTGATATCTCTTTTGAAGACAAAATCAGCAGGTTTGCTTCATTTTGCATACCCATGGTTAATCCCAAAAAATTGTTCCTATGCTTAACCTTGCTCACAAAAGTAGGGAAGATGTAGTCTTGGAGCATAGGCTCCATTTTTCTTGCATTTTTGGCACACCAAATTTTGGCACATGTACTTTCAATAGTATGGTCACAGCGTAATGAAGCTCACCTCCAGCATCGCACACCTACATACTACAACCAATGATTGCACCTTGTGGGGCCTAGGACACGTGGCATCCAGACCACATTTTTCTCATGCTCCTAGCCTTATAAATACTCTGGTAAGAAATGCTCGAAGGGTTGGGCTGTTGGCTGGGGTAACAACTTTTAAGTTGGATTTTGGAGAGCATAGTTTGGCTTTGAGTTTGCTAGTTGGCTCCACAGTTCAAAGATATGCTATCATACTACTCTGTTTAAGCTGTGCCTCTTCCATATTGCATGTTTCATTGTATGCCTTTCAACAAAGCAAAAGATCAAACCCACAACCTTGGGACGGTGCACTTTCTCACCCAATTCTATTGCTACTTTCTTACTATCATCATTGTTTTTGCACTATATTCACCGCTTTATATTTGTTGATCATTGATTTACTTCGTGTGCCTTGCTTCCAAAACAAATGTTTACAAAAGGTTAAGGTACGTCAATTAAGTCCTTGTCTAATCGACTAGACAATTCAGGGCACCCTGCTTCCGTTTCTCTCTAGCACAACCCTCGCATGGATTTGAGGTGAAACTGTTCACCCGGCAACCTCTCGGTGTTCCAGCCACCAACGTTTTTGGTCACAACAGAAACCAGTCAATCTTGAAAGGTCATAACAAGCTTAATATTTTCTTTAAAGGATCCCATAACCTTTAAAAATGTGAGCTACACACAAGAGTGTTTTTTCACTACAAGAACACTTAACCTTGCAAGGTCCTAACAAGCTCAACGAAGATGCCTTCTTACAAGAAGTACATCAACCCTACAAGGCTACAAAGAAATAAATAAAAATATTAAGGAGAAAGTGTAACTCAATTTACAAAGTCTTTGTAATGAGGCTCAATTGAACCAATACATATATATGATAATACAATGAAGGATATCTACAAAATCTCTTTGAGTAGCCTTGGATAAATTTGATAATGAATAGTACTTGTACAATTTCCAAGAACTTCACTTAGTCTTATAACCTTTGAGTTTCCAAAAAAATCCTTAGAATTCATGCAATGACTATTAAATAGCTAGTTTGAACATCTACTTCAAGGAAGGGATGTTTAATTGCAAACAATTTCAATGCAAGAGAGACATATACTTGAAAATGTAGACATCTACCCATAGATATCTATCTTTGGAAATAGATATCTACTATTAAATTGAGATGTCTACTTTGCATGATCATTTTGATTTATGGAGCATTCCTCTATTATTTAGCATCTCAATAGTCTTGGAAACATCTTCATTTCATTCATAGACTTTGTTTCCGTCCACGTTCTCATCTTGTCCACTTTAGAATTATATTAAAGCATTGTAGCTATCATACTTGAAGTCTTGGTTCATTGAGATCTTATTCTAAAGTCTTGGATCTCCATTGGAATTTCTTGCTCATTATACACTTTCATGGTCTTGCAAGAATACAATCACAAACACACATTCTACATTCTTCATTTTCTCTAAGGTTTTGACATAACAAAAGGTTAACATTTTTTTCCATCATTATTGCATGCATATTTTTTGACTATCTTTAATTGAAATGATAATTACCTAGTTTGGGGCTATATTAGGCCATAAATTAATGCTTAGAGATTATTGATTTTTGATGATTTTCTATGACTTAACATGTAGTTGTAACCTCATGTAAGTGATAGCCCTTATTGTTAACAATCCTTAAAGCTTCATTTATAATTTTTAGCCATGGAAACTCTCATGATGAGCTAGTAAGATAGTAGAAGAGTACTTGGATACCAAAGGGAGAATGTGAAGCTTTTTTAAGTCAACTTGCAAGTTGTATATGCTTGGAACTTGGTCAAAATATTAACTATTAGTTGATGCAACTTGTGGCTTGTAGTATGTATTCTTCTATTGAATGTGAGGTGATGTAGATTACAATTACCAATGTCATAGAAGAAATGATGATAAATTAGAAGAGATGGCCAAGTGCAACCTAAATAATTTACAATGAATATATTTTCAAAAGCCCACTTTTATCAATGCCAACTCATGTGACCCATAGCTCATCTAGATTATTTAAACTTCCAACCATTGGAATTTGAATAGTTAATCATCAAATGCTCATTCAAGATACTTGCTACTTCTAGTGACTAGTAATACTTACTTGTTAAATGTTTAATATGGCATGGGTGAGGAGCTAAGATCTCATATGATGCATAGTAAATTTTAGCAATAGTCAAAAGTTACTTACAACATTAACCCAAAACCAAACTAATGTAGATTGATGCATAATCAAAGTGGCGATAATTAGGTGACCAAGGAGGACCATCAAATATCATCTAGCATAGAGAATTAATATAGATTATAGATAATTGAGAATTAATAATTATTATTCATGAATTAATAATTTAATATTATTTTCATTAATCCAAGTAATTATTTTTTAGCATTTTCCCCAATTTTACATGTTCTACATACCATGATCCTATCACTTTCATCCTATGTAACTCATGGTCTCCTAGATAATTAATTCACCAGACTCTACAATGCAATAATGTAAATTATAAGAAAAAATCCTCATGAAAGAGGACAAAGTCTTAGCATATTCTTTGGGGTAACTAAAGCCTCATGAGACACATGATTCCACTCATGACCTTGAGTTAGAAGTTGTGATATTTACCTTTATGATTTGGTTCTACATGTTGTTTAATGAAACATTAATGATTTGGAATGATTAAAAGGAATTGTAGTACATGATGAATCAACCACAATTGAACAAACATCAGAGAAGGTGGATTAAATGCTTAATCACTTTTAACTTTACCATCTAGTATTAGACAGAAAAAGTCAATGGTTTATGGATTTCTTGAGTCGTGTGACTAGTTAACTTCATAGCTTGGTGATTTAGTCAAAATTACTAGATTAGATTCATGTAAAGTAGCAACAAGATCCTTGATGCCTTGGTAGTTTAGTGATTTATCATTTAAACTAGATGTAAAGGAGTCTTAGATAGTGAAAGAATTTCTTGGTTATCTTGAATTCATAATGAATGAGAAAATAAATTTATATGTTTATAAAGATTAAGAATTAATATACATGTTGAAAAAATTAATTACCACAAAATATATTCAAAGGATACGGTTATATTATGTTTTCTCCAATCTATCAAAAATCATGGTAATCCTAGTAGTGCAAATTTGGGAGATGATCACTCAAACATTGTTAAGTATGTGGTGCTAAAATGTTAACTAAACCTTTCCATAGTTATTATATTTCAAATAAATCTAGAATCACATAAAATTATTGTAAGATAAGTGAGAAATGATCAAATCATTTATCATCATTCATTCTGGTAAACATTTGGGACTGGCAATCTACCAAATTGTAGAGTGAGTTTCTTCCAAATTGTGATAGATATAATGATGAAATTTTGGCTATATGTGGTAACTTGATAAATATTATATTTTAAATAAATCTAGAATTAATAAAAAAATAGTTTGAAATGACTTAGGTATGATCAAAATAATGGATGCCCCTAATTTTGATTGTTTAATTTCCAAGATTAAATAAATAATCATGAATGATGTTGATGAATGTTGATAATTGATGAATTGATGAAAGATTAATGAATTGATGATGAACTAGTAAGATTATTGCTAAAATTATGCTAATGATTCCATGATAAAAATTTCCAAGAGATGCCTTGGATATATATGTGACAAGTAGGGTAAAGTTTATAAAAAATAATATAATTAGCCCTAATGATAAAACAAAATACTTCAAAAATTAAATATATATGTAGATTGGGGCCAAAGTAATATTACAACTACCCATTAATATCAAAATTTCATATATTTTATTTTAATAAACTCATATTGTATAATAAAAATAAAACATTATTATCTTCTACTTTGAAAAGTTAATAATTCCTCCTTAGAGTGGAAGGCAATCTTTATTCATCATTTCTTTTTTCTTTTTGTCATGATTTGAATTCCTATAGATTCATTAAGGTACTTGATCTTATGAGACAAATGAATTTTTGATAGTAAGTTAACAAGTTACTATTTTAAACTAATGTGAATTAGTTTGATGGTTCCTTCTTTCAATTCTTGCTTGATGAAATAATACTTGATGTTAATGTGTTTGGATTTTTTGTGAAGCACATAGTCTTGGGATCATTGAATTACTATTGTATTGTCATAATACAAATTTTGAAGGAAGTGTGAGAGAAGTTTATTTAGCTAGAATATCTATTATAGACATTTAGCCATGGCAATAAATTCTACTTCACAAGGAAATAAGTTGATGGATGATTATTTCTTAGATTTCTATTATATTGGATTCAACATGCATAATGAGAGCTCTTGATGTTAATTTTCTATCATCATTGTCTCCTATCCAATCAACATCAAAAGATGCATGAATCTTATTATCTTCTTTACTAAATTGGATCCCAAAGTTGTAATTTTCTTTTACATACTTGAAAACATGCACAAATGTTTACATGTCAAATTGTCTTGGCTCTTACATGAATTTGGATAAGTATCTAAATCTAGTTTTATGTGGTAGAGAAACCAATGTGATCTAATCATGGTTCTATACATAGTTGCATCTATTACAGGAATCTTATATTTGCTAGTTAACTTTAAACTATATGAAAAAGGACTACTGACTAGCTTCTCATTTATTAGATTGAATTTTTTAATGATGGAATTTTTGTATTTGGTTTGATGAATATTCATTTCCACCTTATCCTAGTTCACTTCAATTCCTAGGAAGTATTTGAGTTCTTTGAGGTTCTTCATTTCAAATTCAATTTTCATGTCATTCTTGAAATCTTCTACTAGCCTTTTACTAGTGATAATAAAAAATATGTCATCTACATATAGTGATATGATAACGAATTCATGTCCTTCCTTCTTCAAATATAGTATTGATTCAAACATGAAATTATGATAATTCTTTTCGATAATAAAGTCATTAATTCTCTGGATACAAGTTGTAGGTGCTTGCTTTAGGCCATATAGAGATTTGTTGAGTTTTCATGCTTTGTTCTCTTTTCCTTTAATAACATAACCTTTGGGCTAATAGATGTATAATTTCTCTTTGATGTATCCATTTAGAAATCCTAATTTGATATCCATCTGTTAAACCTTTATATCTTTATATGCTACTAGGGAGAGAATGAATTTCATGGTTTCAAATCTAGCAACCAATGCAAAGATTTCTTCATAGTTAATCTATTTATTTATTTGAATCCTCTTGCCACACTTCTTTCTTTGTGTGTTTTGACTTACCTTTCTCATCATACTTTGTTGTATATAGCTATTTCCAATTAATAACTTTTTTATCTTTTGATTTTTCCACTAATTCTCATTTGTTATTTTGTAGAATGGCATTATAGTCTTTATTCATGGATTTTTTCTAGACCTTTAATTTTATGGCTTCATTTATATTGGTTGATTCACTTGAAACTATTGAATATGTCATATTTATAATATTGTGAGATCTTGCAATTCTTCTTTTTAAAATTTATATCTAGTATTTAAGTGCAAGGATGATCTCTTTGAACCAAAGGTTTTAAACTTTGATATATGCCTTATTTCTCTTGTTGTTTGAAAAAATCACTTATATTGAACTTTGTCTCATCACATATAACATCTCTTGAAACATACCATTTCTAATTTATTAGGTCGTATCACCTATATCTAATGGTATGAGAATCATAACCAAGAAAGATGCATTTCTTTCCTTTGTCTTCAAGTTTGTCAATGAATTGTTTTGGGATCATTACATAGAAATAATGTCCAAATATTCTCATATGAATGAGGTTAGGAATTATATTTTATAGAAATTCATATGAATATCTTTCTTCATTTATTTTGATGATGATTCATTTAGAAATATCACAAGCAATAATGATCGTCATACTTAAATATTGATTAGGTAGTGAGGCATACTTTAGTAAGCATCTTGTATTATTCTATTCTTTATTTTAGTTACTCTTTTTGATTGCAAACTATATCCATATGTGAATTGATAAAAGATACCATTTTCTTTAAAGAACTTATTAAATTCTTTATTTATGAATTCACCTCCTTTATTTATCTCATGGTCTTAATCTTGATATTCATAAAGGTTTCAATTAGTTTGTGGAAAGTTTTAAAATATTTAATGACCTTGTTCTTTTACTTTTGATTGTAAGTCCAAGTGTATCTTAAGTAGTTGTCTACTATGATCATGAAATAATTTTTCCCTTCTATTAAAATAGTAAACACTAGTTCAAAAAGATCCATGTATAGAAGATCAAATGGTTTTCCCTTCTTTATCATGTGAGAGCTGTGAAGAGAGTTGGTTTGCTTTCCTTATATGAAAGTATCACTTATCTTGAGGAATATCTCAAATTTTTATTCCTTTAGCCTTTTCCTATTTGATCATTCTTCTAATTTTTTCATAGGAGGTGTGACCAAGCCTTCCATGCCAAAGTTTAGACTTGCTGAAATCCTCATTATACTTTTTCTTGACTTAATCTTTGCTTGGAGTAACATTGGCTTTTGTTATGAAGACATGTTTTTCTTTAGTATGGTTTCTTATGATATCTCCTTTTTCATTGAGATATTTGCATTTAAGGAAATATATTGTATTTTTCAAGGCTTTGATTTTGATGATTTCTTCATCATTGGGTTTGTTAATAATGCAAAAATTACTCTTGAAATTAACACTATTTCTTTTATTAAAGACTTGTCCAATTGATATGAAAAGGTTAGAAAGATTTGAAATATAATGTACATTGGAAATGATAACTTTCTATCCATTATTTAATTTAGCTACATAATCTCCTATTCCTTCTAGACTAATTATTTTTCAACTCCAATTTTTGATGTTGCCAAAACTCTTGTTTATTTTGTAATTTAGAAAATAATTTTTGGAGGATGTAATGTGATTGAAGCATCCATTGTCTATAATCCAATATTCTTACTTACTTTCCTTAATTGAATTTTAAGGTTGCATAATTTTCTTGCTCTTATTCTTGAGTATCCTTTTGAGATGATGAGGGAGTATCTTATTCTATTTGTGAAGTTTATCCATGTATTATTTTAAAATTTATTTTTTCTAGCAGTGGATGATCGTATGAGATTTTCTTTTGTAGAATTTTCAATATGGAGTTCATTCTTAATCCTATCTTTGTCTTCTAGATTAATTCGATCTACCTCTTTCTCTTGTTGAACCTCTTCCTCTTCCTCTTGTATTTGAACTACAATTTTCTTCTAAGTTTGTTTTTTGATCACTATTATGATAATTAAATATTCCTCTTCCTTTGAATCTTCCTTGCCTATATTTCCATCTTTCATTAGTTATGTAGTCTTGATCATCTTCACTAGATTATTTGTTATTGTTCATTAATTTTAGGGTTCTCATTTGAGCAACTAATTCATGGATACTAAGCATCTTGAAGTTCTTTGAAAAAGTAATGTTTTTTTATCATGTTTTCAAATCTTAAATCTATGTAGAGAGTTTGAATAACTTTCTAAACATTTTACCTATTGCTATATCCACATCAATATTCATCTCTTTTTTGTAAGTTGTCATACATTCTAATAAACAAGTCTTTGACACTTTCATTTCTTCTAATTTCCAGGGTATCAAATTTTTATTTGTAGATTAGTTGATAGAATTGCTTATTTTTCAATTTTTCTTTGTATTCTAATTGGAGATTATTCCATGCTTCTTCTTTTTTCAGATAATATAGAGATTGTATCTATAAGATATAATATGTAAAATAGTAGCCAATAGCATCATGAGAGCTAAATTGTTATTCTTTATTTCATATTCTTAGATTTGTAATTTGGTGAAATCTTCAAAATTATCGATGAACTTGGCACCTATTTTAACTATTTCCCAAAATTCATTATGTGTAAGAAGTTTTTTCATTATCATTGTCCATAGACTAAAATCTTGAAAGCCATCAAAGATGATAAAGCATCTAGCTCTATCTTTTATGCTCATTTTTATACCAAGTGAAGAAATTTTAGGCACCAAAAGAATACTTAGTTATCTTGAATTCATAATGAACTAGAAAATAAAATTTTTATTTTAAAAAATATTAGAAATTTATATACAATTTGGAAAAAATAAGTACTATAAAATATATTCAAAAACTAAGGTTATGTTAGGTTTTTTTCAATCTATCAAAAATTGAAATTATTATGGTAGTGAAAATTTAAGAGATGGTAAATTAAGATTTGTTAAGTTTCTAATGTTAAAACTTTAAATGTGTATTTTCACAAATATTAAATCTCATATAAATCTAGAATCACATTAAATCATTGTGAGATGACGGAGAAATTATCAAATCATTGACAATCATTCATTTTGGTAGAATTTCAAGACTCAAAATATTTATCAAATTGTGGAGCTAGTTTCTCCCAAATAGCAATTCACATTAAGATGAAAATTTATTAAAAATAGATAACTATTCTATCTTTCAAATAAATCTGGCATCACTAAAAAATATTGAAATGACTAACATATGATTGAAA
The DNA here is from genome assembly GCA_015680685.1 of Gnetum montanum. NCBI lineage: Eukaryota > Viridiplantae > Streptophyta > Gnetopsida > Gnetales > Gnetaceae > Gnetum > Gnetum montanum. The sequence continues at coordinate 436,523 of MNCI01038211.1, read as the reverse complement.
TAGTGAATGCCCCTAAATCTAACCATTCAACTTCCAAGATTGAGTAAATAATGATAAATGATGTTAATGAATGTTGATAATTTGATGAACTAATGATGAACTAGTGAAATTATTTCTGAAATTATGATGATGATTTCATGATAAAACTTTCCAAGAGATGCCTTGGATATATATATGTAACAAGTAGGGAAAAGTTTACTAAAAAATATCATATAGTCCCAATTACAAAAAAAAGAACTTTAAAAAAATATATTTATGGATTGGAGCCAAGATAACTACCCATTAATCCAAAAATTTTGTATATTTTATTAAAAAAACTTCTATTATATAATAAAAATAAAAAATTATTATCTTCTCCTGTAAAAATCCAAAAATATATGCTTGAGTTACTTTGTTACAAGGATCAAGTGTGTATGCCTAATTTCCTGTGATGATATTTTTTTGAAGGAAGTCCACATCAAGGAGTTTTAGATGCATCCTAGTAGTGAAAATATGTATTAGATATTGAATAGTTTGTGCTAGTATCTAAGAATGAGAAATCATGTTGAAGAATTTATGGTGAAGTGCTTAATATGCTAGCAAGTTAAGCCTAAACATCAATGGAAAAGTGGCTACCTATACCTTCATAATATTCCATAGTGCAAGTGAGAGGTGATTAGTATAAATTTCATTACTAGTTTATCTAGCATTAGGGGTGGAGAGGATGTCATCTTTGTTATTGTTAACTTGTTAATCAAGTTAGCATATTTTCTTACTATCAAGATGATAGCTAATGCAAAGAATGTTTCATAGTTAATCATATTTGAGATTAAATGGTTTCATGAAATTCATGTTTAGAATTATCTCCAATCATGATGTCAAATTCACCTCTCAATTTTTAACAAGTATTCATGGATAGCTTGGGTACTAGGTTAAATTTGGGTTCAACATACCATCCGTAGAAGGATGGGTAGGTTAAGAGAGTTCACTAGGTTTTGAAGAACATGATTTGGTATTATGTCTTTTAATTCTCAAAGAGCTAGTATATTCTATTATTATTATCTAAATTTTCTCAAAATAGCTATCAAGCTAGTCTCAAAGTAGTATCATCTAAGGTTTTATATGGTATACCCTACTTAACTTTTTGTGTTGGAATGATATCAAGGATAGGTAGTAGATCATTTCAAATATAGTTTGGTGAATGATACATCAAATTTAGGAGATTATAGCTCAAAGTAACTTGAGATCATTAGGCTAACTATGCAAATCATAGAAGAAGATCCCTTAGATTTGTAATTGATGACAAGGTGTTCATTCATGTTTCTTTGCCATAGGAATTGATGCATTTTCATCAAAAAGGAAATCTTGCATCTCATTACATTAGATTGGTTGATGTGTTTTAGCATATAGGAGAGGTGACATATTGTGTAAGGTCTGTTCCACAACTTTCAAGCATACATGACATATTTCATATATCCATGCTTAAGAAGTATGCTCCTAATGATTGTCATTTTGTTGATTGGACCACATTATAGCTGCAAGATAATTCTTCATATTTCTGTTTGTCTATTAGAATTGTGAATCACATAGAGTATCAGTTGTGCAACAAGGTAATTCCTATGATGAAAGTCTTACGTAGCCATCATGGTCCTTAAGAATTGACTTGGAAGCTTAAGTTTGTTATGTAGTCATCCAATCTTGAGATCTTCTAGGATGAAGATTCTTAAGGAGGGGAGGATGTAATAACCCATATTTTTAAATGCTAAGTGAGTATTCTTACCTTATACTTTTATGCTTCTTAATGATTTGGATATTTGTCGATTTGGACTTTTATCATTTGGTTTTTTATGCTCATGTATATTTATTTTATGCATTATTAAATTATATGTTCAACTAATGTATAATAACTAATTGGATGAATTTGTTAAGCACTATCATAAAGGCTACAATTTTGGACATGTAAGGCATGTGATGGTATAATCAAGTTTTATAAGCATGATTTTAATTAAAGTATTTTGGTATGACTTTGTTGTCTTGTGAGAAGTCTATGTGAGTTTTGAAATAATACTAATACATTCTTATTAGAAATTTTAATTTTAGAAATAGGGTTATGGTTGTTATATTTATGATTTTAGTATCTTTTCATTAAAAATGCCACAATCTACTCTTCTGAGCACTTTAACATCCATTTTTTATACATGAAAGTGTTGCTAAACTAAAGACTTGTGATGATGTTGCAAAGTTTTGCTTATTAATTTGCACATGGATCATGTATGTATGTGGTTGAGATCATGAATTTGTGATTCAAACATATGTTTTTTATTTTTTAGGTGAGTTATCTTGGCATTTTCTCATTATTGTTTTGGTTCTTAGATTCTTTGCATTATCAGTGTGGTTGGATTTTTGTAGAGTTCTCTTTTAAATTTCCATGAAATTAATTTTGGCATAGGCATTGCTTTGAATGATTATATTTATCCAATTTTTATGCTTTATTCACATTTTTTGTATTGTGGGAATTTATTATTTCATTGATTTCTTAGGATTTGAGCTTTTATGAGAATTCAATGCAACAACTATTTCAGGTTTGGATATTATATGTTAATCTCATGTTTTTATGCTATTAGTTTCATGTTGTTTCATATATTTTTAGATCTTGATTGTTTCACCAAATTCCAATATTCCATTGTTTTATGAATTTTCAATAATTTTCTAGGTTTAGACCATCTGCTAGACCTTTCATGTAATTAATACATTTTCTTGAATTGGTCTTATATTAATTTCATTAGTGTCATCTCTATTATTTCATTGTTTCCTATTAATTTTTGAATGTTTAGAAGTCATTTCAAATTTTTTTTCTTTTATCTTTTATTTTATGCCAAAATGACAAGTTAACCATGGATCATGATAAGATTGCTAGCATTATTCATGAGTCATTGTCAAATCATGGTCTTTAATCACATGTTGTGGTGGGGTTGTGGTTAATACCTTTATCTTCCTTTTCACTTCTTTTCTTTTTTCTTGAAAATCCTACAATCCTAAGAGTCATGTTAGAGTTATTGTTGGCCATCATGAGTTGTGGTAGAGTCATGGTCATCCACCACAAGTCATGATGAAGTCATGGTAAAGTCTTCTTTGTTGTTTTTGTTATTTCAAACCATTCTGAGTGGTTTCTTTTCAATCATGAGACATGGTCTAGTTGTGATCTTCCACCATGGATTATGGTTAGGTCATGATGGAGTTGTGGTTAAGCCATATTTATTATAGATTCTATTGGTAGTTTTTTTAGAGCAAATCACATGTTATAGTCATCCACCATAGGTTGTGTTGAGGTCATGGTCTCATAATTTTGCTATTTTTAGGATATTTTTTTTAAAAAATTTGGAGCTCATTTTGACACATTTTGGAGTCTTTGGACATCATTTAATACTATTTGATTGATCTAAAATATGTTGATTAGTTTATTTTAATCTTGGAGCTAATTGATTTAGTTGGAGCTTTTGGTTATTTGGACTTTTTGACTTATTTGTTGTGTTCCTTCATCATTAAAATTTGGAGTGTACATTTTTGGAAGCCTAAATATTTTTTATTTGTTAGGAGCTAGCACTAAGTTATGTGATAGATTGAAGATGGATTTTTTAAAGATTCTTGATATTTGACCCTCACTAGGAAGAATCAATGTGGCTCTTACTACAAGCTCCATCCTATAGAAGATGGTGATCCATGACTCTTTGGTTCTTTTTTTAGTGCCTCCAAAACTTTAGTGGTGAGCCCTAGGTGGCACCTCGTGCACCAATATTTTGGTTTGAGACCAATAAATGAATCCATTTATATGATAGATTTGCATTTTTTATTTAAAAATTACGTTTGGAAAGTAGTCATGATAATAATTCACACATTTGAAATTAAGTGATAATTTGTTTTAGTTTACCAATTTTTTTATATCTAGATCTATGTATGATGTAAGATCCATGATGTTTAGTGTGTTTCTATCCTATTAACATGTGTTAGAGCCTAGCATGCCTTCACTTAGCCACCATTGAACTCCTTTTAATAGTATATCATTAGGACTAGGTGGAGAAAGGAGATCTCTTGATAATTTTTTGCCAATTTTTAGATATTATGCATATTCATTTCTTAGTTTTTAGAATATCTATCTTTTACATTTTATGAAATTTTCTAGGCATGTATTAATCTATCTATTTTTCATGCATTATGTATTTTAAATATGGATATTTGTATGTACTACTAAACATATTTGTTACTATTGGATATTAATGGCTATGCACAATTTTCATATTCACATGCTATGTTTTATATTTTCTATTTAGCTATAGATTTTATTTTCTAATATATGTATTATCTAATTCTATCATTTAATATTACACTATTAATATCTTTCATCTTTTTATTGTATCATAATATTTTCCTTTTTCTTTCTTATTATTTCACTAGATTTTTCTAATTTTCTGTTATTTCTTACCATGACCAATCATTCATTAGAAGTTATATACCTAACGTAATTCTTTCTAACATAAGTCTAGGAAGGAGGGTATTACAAAAATTTTGATACATAGCTTCCATGCATCATGCATCTTATTATCTCCATAATCATGCAATTTTTTCTTTTAATGACATCATTTTATTCAATATGGTAAGGCACCATAAACTAATGTTGGAAATTAGAATTATTACCAAAACAATTGTAATCATGTAAGGCATATTCACATCCACAACTGGACCTTAAGATAGTGATATTATGGTTCTTATTTTTAACTAAATTCTTAAAATATTTGAATTTTTCAAGTGCTCAAGATTTTTTGACTAATCCATAGATTCAAGTCATATAAGTAAATTCATAAAAGATTAGCATAAATTACCACTCATTTTCTTATGCTTGAGGAGTGAAAGGACCACAAACATCTAAATTGATGAGTGGGGAGGTACCCCTACACTCAACCATACGAATATGAGCATTCACGTGCGATCTAGTCGAACTCCAAGGACTAAGTGCTTATACGCCTTAATGGAACACTTAAGGGTTAATCAATCGTTGTCCTCACAAACTTACTTGTATTGTCATGGTTGTATGGTTAAGTAAGTTTGAGGCATATAATTTTTATATATTTTATCTTTTTAATGTCTTATGCTAATGAGGGAAAGGTGAGTAGAACTAAGCGACTAACTTTCATTAACTATTTACTAACTAAGTTCTAATTGTCCTAGAACCAGTATCCATTCCCACTTTCCACACACATCTTGAACCAATGCAACGCTGTTGGGATTACCAAATGCTACTTGTCACTGGGTTACCAAGCGTTACACACGTGCTTGAAGTAGTCGTACTGAGTGCACTTAAGTAGGAGAGTCAAGGGTTGAGAGAGATTAATTATCTAGAAAAGAAATTAAGCATTTAACAATAATTAATTCCTATTTAGCTTAGCTCACATGCTATAAGGTTTATCACAAAGTTCATATTTATTTCCATACACAAATGTGTGCTCAGGTACAATTTGCTCGAATAAAGATCTGTTCACTTTAAGACTCTTACTGTGGGCACATGGAAATTATTCTAACTCTGGAATGGTAAAATTGCTATAGTTTGGCTAAGGGTCTAAGGCTAAGTGCCTAAAATATGGAAAGTTGCCTCTTATTTATAGATATTACCGCAGGCTACGATATCACATACACGATATCACGGGGGCAGACACGATATGACGTACATGATATCGCAGCTNACATACACGATATCACGGGGGCAGACACGATATGACGTACATGATATCGCAGCTCAATCCTCGAGTTCCTTACAAAATATTGGGAAGGTATGGGATTATTAAATTGAATGATGATAATGGTGAATGGGGTGACATGTGAACAAATCATCATTAAAAAACATGGAAAAATTAGTGTTCATGATAACAAGAGTGAACACTATACACATTTGACATCCAGCCTTATTTAGCAGCTGAGAGAGAAGAGAGAGAGAGAGAGAGAAGAAAAAGAAGATGTATTGTTGCCGATGCCAAAAAAATTGTGTCTTCCGTTGTTCATCCATAGTTGTGCCATCGATCTTCTTCCTTTGCATGACTGTTTCAGCAGTAGTCCATCCTAAATGTTTCCTCCAGCTCCAGTCCATTATTGTATGATTGCCATCTACACACACAACACAATCATATATTAGCAAGGGTAAATAAATCACAATGCAGTTAATACCTTGCCTTGGTGTAAGGCCCATTGTTTTGATATGGCTAATATAGAGTATAGAGATATAACATTGGTGACTATTGAAGGCGTAAGGTGTAGGGGTTAGGAGAAAATCAAAAAAATTAGACCAGGACCCCCATGACTAATAGCGAACCTTTGGTAGCGAGAGAATGGAAAAAGATAAGGAATAAGAAAGATGGAGAAAAAGAAACAATGAAAATGCCAATAAAATGGATGTCATAGGTGGAAATGAACAAAATAAATGGTGATTGCAGTAATGTTTAAGGGAAAGAAGTTAATGGATGCACCAAATAGGAATGCCAGTGGGTCCTCCCGAAAGTAGGTTCATACCCTTAATGGCCTAACAATCCCACATTCAAAGAGTCCGTAGGCTCTGGAAATGTCAACTAGAAGCAAGATTTAAAGTCTTAACCACAATATTTTACTAAAAAGAAAACAATGCATCAACCAAAACATAGACTATTGATACAACTGGCAATGAGGTGGAAAATGGAGAAAGAATGATGGAAAGAAGATAATGGAATGGAGTCTCAAGAACAAGGTGGTGTACAACCCCTTGTGTATTGATGGTTAATCTAACTTAGTAGATCTCATTCCAAATCTAGCCTCAAACAACCCACATTTAGTGACATTGCATTAATACACTTGGCCAATCCATCCACTTGAAGTAGCAAGAAGGCTTTCGCCAAAGAGTCACCACCATTCCAACGAAACGAGAGAGGAGGAAGTAGGAAGTGAGAGAGGGCCTTATTTAGAGGGAACATGTTTGTTTAGTTCCATAACTAGTGCTTGTAGCCTAGATGATTATTTCTTCTAAGGGGTGTGCTTTAAATTCTCACTATTTGTTTTTTGTGTGAGAACCACACCATGCAAAGACTTATTATTTTTATCAACTCAGAGCTTCCCGATAATGAGGCAACACTGAAATGGTTAGGAAAACCCAAGAAGAAAATATCCAAGCACCCAAGAGAATGGCCAGCACAAATGCATCAAATCCCCTTGAAGTCACACCCTTTCCAATCCTTGAGTCCTTCCATGGTTTGAAAAATTCCCAATCACCAATTCATTGATAGTTTTATTAATTAAAGAAAGGGACTGTACAGTTCCATGCCAAGAGAAACCATAGAAATTTATGGATGCATTAATGATGTGGATTCATTACCTGTTATATCAAAAGAACCATACCATAGTACCCACATTATAACTTAAGGGTAAAAACCAAACATTAGCAATCAATGGAATACAATTCATACCACTATCAGGAGCACTTATTAGGTGACTAACCTAACAAAATAAAATAAACAAACACACAAAGAAATGAAGAGTATAAATGATGTTGTAAAATAAAAACTTAAAAAGGAACTGAGGGCCTCAATTGATTAGCATAGATGACCATCTCCCCCATGAATAAATTGGAAGGGAGAGATCTGAAATAATGAGTGGGGTCGTCCTTCCTTAGAGGTATTATGAGCACTAGCCATCTTAGGTTTCATGGAGGGGTTTGTGTAAATCCTATGCTAGCATCTCCTAGGATCTATTCTAGTTAACTCAAGATATGACTAGGCAAAGGCTTTTGACCACTTTTTTATCACTTTCAGTAGTCTTTCTTTTTGTTTGGGAATAAGTCTTGCGTTGACGAACACCGATTTTTCATTTTTGAGAGTCATATACTCCAGACCGATCGGCAATGGTTTCAAATCTAGAGGCTCTTGTTTAAATCACTTAGGAATTTTGAACTTCCCCCAGTTGGTGTTTCTAAGATTAAGGTTTGGAATTTGGCAATGAACTTGCTCCAATGTATCTATGCTCTTAATGTAAGCACTAGTTATCCTCTCAGTTAGTTCCATGCATGTTAGTGAGTTGATCTCTTGATCATCTATTAGCCATTGGGTGTCTTCTTGTCATGTGGCTGCTGCATACAGGCACTTTTTTATATTAATGTCTTGTGCACACCGATTGCATGTAGGCAATGCTAAACTTTGCATGACCCATGATCTTTGCACACAATGGCACCATGTGTCACTGTATACGATGCATGGAACCTTATTCTTCTCGATCTTTCCAAAAGTGTTCTTTTTGGATATTTCCAAGGCAAGATCACAGATTCCTAGGCATGCATCTATAGTACTTAGTCATGCCCTTCCCATTATTATTGGAAAGTCCCCCTTACCATTGTTTACTTGTATCACTAAGAAATCAGCTAGATATGACCACCCACACATAGTGGTAATGATGTCCTCCATGAGTCCTAAGGGAACAATGATGGACTGGTCAGCCAGCTCTAGTCAAATGTTACTCTTCCTTAATGGAGGTAGGTTCCAGGATTTGTACATCTCTTGTGATATTAGGTTGATTCTGAAACCTAAGTCTATAAGAGCTTTACATGGTTGATTCCTAGTGACTTGGAGATAAATTAGGGGGCTTCTGGGGTCAGAGAATTTCTTGGGAAGGTGGCCCTCTTAATCTGGTCAATAACAGCATTTGTTAACATAACCGTTTGCATTGAGCTCAATTTTTGGTTTGAAGGGAGATCCAAAGCCTTATCTGATGGAGAGGTGTTTAGAGGTTCAACCGCCTGTGGTTGTGAGGGCTTAGTTGGATTGTTGGTTCTGAAGAAAGCTCTTCTCTTTGTACAGTTGTCAGAACTAGCTGTGGGTTGAAGGTTTACGACCCTCGTAGCATTGCGTTCCTATAGTTGAGTGGGAAGTTCCCCTTGCATTGTTGGAGCAGGTGGTAATGGAGCTATCAGTGTGAGAGTTGTGGATGGGTTCAGAGGATGGTATGCCTATGGGTTATCTCCCCTAGAAGAAGGATTTGTATAATACTCTCGAGCTTGGTAGTGATGTTGTGAAGTAATGTGACCAACAAAGTCACATGGAGAGATTGGATATTGCACATAGTAGCCATATGGATCTGGTTGCCGGTAGGGGTATTGTTGTCTTTGTGGTGGCATCCCCCATGACTGTGGGTATTGCCACTATTAGTATTGCTCAATAGGTTGTGATGGGGTTCCACTTGGATAATACATTAAAGGTTGGTGGAACTGCCTTGGGTTACCTTGGGGATAAGGCAACTGTCAAGGTGCTTGCCATTTGTTAAGTCATGGATTGAGAGCATACATCCCAAACTCTTGTAGATGTGAGATTACTGGGAAACATCCTTTAGGATGGTTATATTCGCATATCTCACATCCACAGTTATTGTCTATATCCAAATCCACAACCTTTTCAATGATGGCCATTTTACCCTTACCTTTGTTACGTGCATTATCTACATCTCTCCTTTTCTTTTTTTCATAGTCACTACCTTGCTCCCAAGACTCCTCTACAATTTTAAGGATAGTTTCAAATCTACTATTTAGGGAGTCCCACATTTGGTCTACCTTTGATGATACTTTAATGTTAATTTTTGGAGCGGAAAGGTTTTCTTATTCACCATCTCTTCAAGTGGTGACTCTTCCTCCTCCTCATAGAATCTCACTCCCCTTTTTCAAAGGGAAGGATCGCGATTGTACTCATCCGCACTTTCTCTCTTACGTAGCTCTTCTTCTTCCTTGGCTACTTATTCCAGCAATCTATGAACCTGATGAGACCTAAGCTATGATAATCTCCCTTGGGCATATGTTCCAAGGGTTTTCTTGGTTTCATGCCTAGGTCCATCTACGAGATGGCGTAGTTGATCCCACTGTGAATAACCATGGTCGGGGCAATGATGTAAAAGTGCATAATAACGACCCATGGTAGCATCCAAGGATTCATGATTTCCCTGCTTCCATCCTTGGATTTTCTTTTGCAGGTTAGAAACTCGAGAGTACATTTGNCATGAAACCAAGAAAACCCTTGGAACATATGCCCAAGGGAGATTATCAGAGCTTAGGTCTCATCAGGTTCATAGATTGCTGGAATAAGTAGGCAAGGAAGAAGAAGAGCTACGTAAGAGAGAAAGTGCGGATNTGGTTTTGAGGATTAGCATTGTATCCCCCCTCAAATAGTGGGATGTTATTCATGTCTAACCTCTTGATCTTGCTATCTTTTTGGTGCCTTGTGGGGATTCTTATAGCCTCTGTGATGTCTAACATGCTTCTAGTTGTGAGTAGGGTTTCTTCGTAGTCATTTTGTGCATAGTGTCTGTGATGTCTACGTGGTTCCCTACTCTCCCTTCTTCCATGCCTTGATTCCTTAGAGTGCCCTCGCCCTCGTTCTTGACTATCTCTTTAGTGTTTTTCACTCTATTTACCTTTATCCTCATGGTTAGTTTCCTTATGAATACATCTGGATATAGAAGGAGAGGGTGAATGTGATGATGAAGATGAAGAAGAAGGAGAACCAATGCCATGATGGTGTTTTCTACCTTCTCTTCTGTAGTCCCAGCCACAACCATGGTCATGCTCAGAACGTATGCCTTTGTCATGTGTTTGTGTTCCCTTGTTGAACACTTCGTGTTCATGGAGATATGATACATCACCTCCTGACTATCATTAGGAGGCGGAACATCAATTGGTGGGGAACTTGTCAAAACAGGTTCACCACTCTCAATTTCGCTCAAGACATGCAAAGCATTATGGGGCCATTTACCCTTCGAAGATGTATAATATCTTGCCTACTGCAAGTCCCTTTGATGTTGTGCTTTTTTGGGATGGTAATCCCTTGTGTCATGATCACATGCAACGTACTCTGCATACAAGGATGACATGCCTATTCATGAAAGAGCACAAAGGAGCATGTTTGGGATTGATCAGTCTGGTGGTAACACAATGTTACCTTCCAAGTCTCTCCAACGTAGTTGTTCATCTTAATTGAGAATAAAGGTAAATTTTGGTAAATACTCATCGTGATGAGTATATACCACACATAACTATTGAGGAACTAGCGGTTCTTGGTTATGTAGGTTGTGCCACTGACTATCTCTTGTGTTGGTCCTAAGTGGTGAGGTGCTTTTATGTGGAGAAGAAGACATTTTCTCTTGTTTGGTGTGCAATTTACCATTCTCTTATTTTTTCTTTGATCAACCCCAAGGGTTTGTTCTAGCTTCCCAACGATATGGATGATTTCTTATGTTCTATGTAGTGCACAAACAACTAAGTCCCTAACAACAGTGCCAATGATGAGTGGCGAGGTACCCCTACACTCAACCATATGAATACGAGCATTCACGCATGATTCGGTCGAACTCCAAGGACTAAGTGCTTATACCCCTTAATGGAACACTTAAAGGTTAATCAATCATTGTCCTCCCAAACTTACTTGTATTATCATGATTGTATGGTTAAGTAAGTTTGAGGCACATAATTTTTATATCTTTTATCTTTTTAATGTCTTATGCTAATGAGGGAAAGGTGAGGATAACTAAGTGACTAACTTTCATTAACTATTTACTAACTAAATTCTAATTGTCCTATCACCAGTATCCCTTCCCACTTTCTGCACACACCCTGAACCAGTGCAACACTGCTGGGATTACAAAACGCTACTCGTCACTAGGTTACCAAGTGTTACACACATGCTTGAAGCAGTCGTATTGAGTGCACTTAAGTAGGAGAGTCAAGGGTTGAGAGAGATTAATTATCTAGGAAAGAAATTAAGCATTTAAAAATAATTAATTCCTATTTAGCTTAGTCCACATGCTGCAAGGTTTATCACAAAGTTTGTCTTTATTTCCTTACACAAATGTGTGCTCAAGTACAATTTTCTCAAATAAAGATCTGTTCACTTTAAGACTCCTACTGCGGGCACATGGAAATTATTCTAACTCTGAAATGATAAAACTGCTATAGTTTGGCTATGGGTCTAAGGCTAAGTACCTAAAATAGGGAAAGATACCTCTTATTTATAGATATTGCGGTGGGCCATGATATTGCGTACGCGATATCGCAGCTCATCATAAATGGATTAATTCCAACAATTCGTGATTTTTTAAAACATTTTTTTAGAAATGACAATCAATGCATCTTTCCCATTCTACGATTTTCATAGTTTAAATTCTTCATTACAGTATCATATTTGGAAATTGTAGGATAAAACCAGTGTAACATCTTTAAGGTATTCACATTTGCATGTCCAAGTTTTAGATGTGAATGCATTGGATCATCCTATTTTATCATATCAAATGCATTTTCAATGTAGCTATTAATCAATTTAATTAATCCTTCGTTTGGAAGTTTAAATGCAAGATTTTGACTCATATGGTTCATATAATAATTTATTTCATCATTGTGCTTTTTTATAAAATAAATTGTTAAGCCACTTTGCATTAATTTATAAATGGATATAATTGTATTGAAAAAATCAAGTCAGTAACATGAATTATTTAACAAAGGAATATCAATTTTAATATCCCTAGTATTAATAACTCATATTAATTATTTGTTATCGATCTTAACAAAATCGAGTTTCATTACTTTCTTAGAATTAAATAATAGCAACATATTTCCTGTAAAATGGAAAAAGGTAATAGAATTGATATAGACTAAGCTATTATCCATATTTTTAATGAAATTTACATTAAAATAAATCATAGAAGATTGGAAAATTGAATTTTTATCTCTTACAATATTGACAACACTTACCTTTTAGTTTTAGAAAGACTTATCCTTATTGTTAGAAGAAGAGCTCTCTTTATGCTTCTTTGTCTAATTTTTCTTGATTTCCTATTTTGTCATGATTTTGGCCTTATGATTCTTACGGTTTTCAATAGTGTGATTTGTATTATTATTTCCCTCTTTACAAATATGACAAAACCATGACAATTGCCTAGGACTCCACTTATGGTCAACATTTTCCTTAGAGACTAGCACCTATGATAAGGACTTATCTACATGTTTAGAGTAGGTTGCTATTAGCATCCAACACTACAACCATGTATGTTTTTCTATCATTCTTAACAATTTGTTTAGAAACATCAAAGGATTGTGGCAAATATTTCAATGGATAGAATTTAATAGTTTCCTTAAATACATAAGTGTTCTTTAAGAATTATTTTTTTCATAATCCTATAAGAAAATCTCCATAAAGTAGATGTTAAATATATAATAAATAGCAATAAATGGTCTTTAAATTGATCTAACAATCAATATATCAATAATCATGAAATGAAGAGGCATGTACCTCCAACCAATTATTAACTTAGCCTACTCACCAAGATTAGATTTTGTAGGAATATGAATAAATAGGAATAAACTAAATAATACAACTAATGAAATTTGATCACTGTATGGTCAAATATAAGTAACATGCATGTGATTAGAATGTGCATAAAGCTTAAAACTAATAAAAAATAATAGATCAATATTTGGAAGGATTAGGATTTTCCATTTCAAGTGAAATAAAATGCTTTATTAGATAAACAGACAAGGTTTTGCCTCCAAGGGAGGGCCAAGTACTATAATGATAAGGAATAAAAGCTATAGAACATAACTAATAATTAGAACTCATTTTATGAGTAAATAATAAGTTTAAATACTAAAATTTTACCTCTTGTAAATGTAGATATAGATGAGGGATTTATCAATGATATTTGGACTATTTCAAGATTAAAATAGGGTTATTTCCATGAATTGTCCCATAGGTAATATTAATGTTGGTCTCGGTGATGTTGCCACTATAGTAGATGATGTTGATGCTAGCATCAATATGCTCATGTGTGTTATTGGTAACACAAGTACTAGGACTAAGTTCATAAACTACAAGGACACTAGGATGATTGTGGAGCACATAAGTAATGTGGTTGATACAAGTGTTGGTGCTGTAGATCACTGGGAACTTAAAAAGTACTCTTAGATCTTAAGAAATTGGTTCCAAAATTCATGTCTGAGCATGGTATTTATAGGGTTATGATTTCTATCTTTCTCTAGTTAAGTGCAACTAGCTTAGAGTTTGTTATGAAAACTCAAAGTTCATATGTAGCTTAGATGACATTGATGATGTAGGATGCTAACACAGTGACACCAATGATGGTTTCAACATTATCTACATTAGTACCAATACATATACTTCCTATCAAACTAATATTTTAGAATCCTAGATACCACTATTGACAGCAAAATAACTATGAAAGAAACTGTGAAGATGTTGAATAAATTCTAGTCAAAAAGTATTATTGTTACTTATGTTTCATATTTCTCCTATAGATGATAGTGATATCAACATCAACATCACCTATAAAAACATAGGCAAAACATGTTATCTCATGTCTTCCAAAGTTGTCAAATTGGCTAAACCCAATGCTTGTCATCTTAAGAATGATTTAGACTAGTCACTAGAGAGTCAAAATATGTAAAAGTGGGACTAGAAGATAAGTTTTGATGTGGTAATGTAGTGGTTATGTTGATGCTAGCATCAACATTATCTAGTGCTATCATCTAGTTTCACCTAGATGACACTTATCATTTATGTATTTATGAAATTTTCAAAAGCACTAAAACTAATGCTCATATGTTGGATCTTGTCTAGGAACACCATTTGAGGGCTTGTGAGAGTTCAAAAATCAACTTATGATGATGATTTTAGGGTGTTTTGATGGTCCAAGTAAATGTAATAATGTCAATACAACACTTTTCAAAATTATGAAAATATTGAAAAAGTGGATACAACTTTGAGCACTCTAGGCTCATAACTTAACTTGTAAGGCTGAATTTTTTTCATTAATGTGGAGACTAGTTTCACATTCTTTAATCACATAATGTTAAAATAATTCTAAAGGAACATTACTCATTATTTAGTTGATAAGTCTTTAACAATTTCTTCCACATTTTATATGTAGATTCTTCTTTCTCAACTAAGTAAACATATTTCCTAGAAATTCTTAGACATATCAGCATTTATGCAACAAAGTTACTATCATCCATCACTATGATTCGAAGTCTACAATCTTTTAGGCTATTTTATCTTAGTAACATCCTCATCCAAATCTTTCAAACATTAATACCAGTCATCATGAGAGTTTGCTTCTTAAGAAGAGGTGCATGGGCTTTAAGTCCTATCATTGGCATTTTTGATTTGTTTGCTTAAACATTTAGAAGTTCAATAATAATTTAAGAAGGTTAAGTAGTTTTCTCCTACTTTAAGGCCAGCTTGAATAATTATACTCATAAAATAAATTTCTTCAATACCATGTAGGAAATGATAATAAAAGTGTAAACCATAGATAAGATCATTTTGCTAGTGAATACGATTAAGGGAAATAGGAATTAGAATCTCAAGATAGTCTTCCAAGGATATGTATCATGTATTCATTAATGCTAGAGTTATAATGCCTTGGCATTTAATGTAGCAAAAACTAGTAAAGCCACATAAGTATAACTATAGAGACATGAATCTTTATAGATATAGTTAGGCTTAATAAATAATTAACTAAATTTTAATCAAACCATCTAAGTATTACATCAACTATGAACATTAGTACATTTAATTACCTACAATTGTACATAGTTTGGCTCCTAAATTAACTAATGTTGAGAGTGATATTTCCTAGTAACATGTATTATGTCTTAGATATATTATTGTTTATTGATGAGTCATCATTGTGTTAGCCTCGATATTAGATACCCAATATTGAGGCTCTGATATTGGGTACGTGATATCGGGTCCTAGGAAACGATGTTGGATATCCAATATCATCTCTTCCAAGCTAGCCTATAAATACAACACGACATAGTTTTAGTTCTTAGTTTTTGATAGTCTTTCTTAGATCTCAAAATTCAAGTTCTGTTATTCCCAGTGCATGCTCGTAGTGTGATGTTTGTAATCGTACGACACCTTTGTTCGAGTGTGATTTACTTGGACATGTTACATGACTGGAAATAAAGATAGAGATTACTTCCATCATTGCCGCATTCACTTAGATTTATTATTGCTTTAATTACTTAATTATTTAATTATTTACTATTTTCTTTAATTAATGTTTTCATTTATTACTATTTACTATTCTTGTCATTAAGCAAAATGACTGCAACTTAATCACAAGCGCTTAAGTGTAAGTACTTGTTAAGCTAGGAGTGTATCATTTGGCACAACACTTGGCAATCCCAATAGTAGTTACATGAAGTCCAAGGCATGTACAAATGATTAGGAATGGATACTCATTGCACATAGGCTATTTTAGATTTTACTTTCCATTGTTCATTAGCTTAGTCAATTCATCTTTTTATTGTCATTAGAAGTAGCATAGGATTAGACAACATCATATACCTCACTTTGCACTAAATCATACATGACAAAGCTACCACTAGCCTAAGTGAAAAGATAGTGAACTGTAATCAAAGCATAACGATTTAGATGCACAAGTAGTCCCATCCATAGAATTTGACTAGATCATGCATGAACGCTTGTGATTCGTATGGTTGGACATAGGAGTACCTCACCACTCATCATTAGCACCATTGCTAGGGATGGTGCTAGTTATCTAGATTAGTTATATCATACACAATCACTATAAAGGTATTAACAATGTATCCTTCAAAAAATATTAAATCACACACACCATAAGCCAAAAACAATGTCTCTTTCACAAGGAAGTGATAATGCACTATATAACAAAAACATTCATTGGAGAACTAATGAGATATAAGGTGAGGAAAATTGGAGTGACCAACCTTATGTAGGGGTTTCTTATGTTCATGATCACCCTAATGACACTCAAAGACTACAGTCACCTAGGGCAGACAATCTTGGAGGAGATGACATAAGCCCTAAACTAGGGAAGGTCTCAAGGCCTAAGACCTCCTTGAAACCGAGAAATAATAAATCAAAGGACCTTAGGGAATACCATAGAAGCCATGGTAATCCTTCTAGTTCCTCATCTTCCTCTTTTCTTTCAACATCTAGTTTTGACGAAGATGAATGTAGGTGTGAAGATAAAGCTCCACTAAAGGGATGGAATAGAAACAAAAGTTGAACTTGCAAGAACACTCATAGTCATCAACCTAAACATAGAAAAAATCATCACAATCAATTGAATAAAAATTTCCTTCATAACATGTTTGATGTTGATGAACATTTATTGACCATTAAAAGCCTAATGCAAATCACAGAGGTAGTTAAGATATCTCACAGGCATCAAAAAGAGAGTCACCTACGTAGGCTTGACATGAATAATATTCCTAAATTTGTAGGAGGCTATGATTCAGATTCACAACATCATATACAAGCCTTCCATGATGCTTGTGCTTTCAACAACATTGAAAGTGGGTGGCAAAAGCTTAAGCTTTTTCCTAGGACATAGGTTAATAGAGCCAAAGTTTGGTGCAGATCACTAAAACCAAATTTAATTCAATGATGGTCTATAATGTTGGAACTCTTCAATGAGAAATACCAAACCTATAGGAGGGTGTCCAACCTAAGGAGAAAAATCCAAGGATGGAAGCAAGGACAACGAGAACCCTTGGAAATGGCCTTAGATAGATATTATTTCCTATTGAATAGATGCCTAGGCCATGGTTTCTCTAACAAAAGGAAAATTTTCCACATCATAGATGGGATTCATAATGAAATTAGAAAGAAGCTTGGGATGTATGCCCCAGGTATTATATCAGCTACAAGCCCATCATATTTGAGAGCATATTAAGCATGTGGCAAAAGAAGAAGGAGATATATGCAAGTGGGAGAACATCATGAATTATCAGTGGGACCTAGCTCTTCAACAAAAGGAATTCCATATCTATGGTAAGAAGAAAGAAACCACTCTTGATAAGGTGATTTTGCAATGAACCTTGCTGATACATAAGTCTATTGATGAACTTGAAGCAAAGTTTAATAGGATGTTAAAATGGACATATGAAAATGTTACAACTCTCATTGAGATGGTCAGGGAGAGGATCATGCAAAACTAGCCAAGTGATCATAGTAAACAAAGTATATAGAACCAAGAAATAACTAGGAACACTTTTTAGCAAACAAGAAAATGGCTGAAGAAAGTGAGGCTATAGACTCAACCACAAATGAAGATAATGGATGTGACATTTGCATATATGACCATTAGAAGGGCCATTTTCTAGTCTTGCTGCAGCTACATGAGTATTTGGCAGGTGCCTTAAATCTAAAGCTTTTACAGAAGCACATGCTCGAGAGATTTCCTATTTCACAAGGTAACTATAAACAGTCCCACAGCCAATCATACCATCCTAGGGGGACTTATTACCAACCTCAACACTATCATCAACCACAATGGCAACAACCATAGTCATGGGGGAGGCCACCACTAAATCAACCCTATCTTTCCTCTCTGTCGAAACTGCATAGATATTTTTTTCAACACCCTATTTCTCCAACTAGTTCTATGTCCTCTACTTCAAATCATCACTACCACTCTCCTAAGTACCATCAATCCATGACATTCCTAGAGGGATCACCACCTCATGTCTCTTACCATCCATCCTACCCTCGATATTCTCATACTCCACCTCATCACATGCCACCACTAAGGACACAGGATAGTTTTGTACCACAATATTAACAAAAAAAATTCCACTTATGTTGCAAATGTGCATAGACATGCTAACACTAATAGATCTCAACTACCACATCAGAAATGTCCCTTCTTTAGAAAAGGCCATGAGCTAAAGCAAAAGGCTCATGCATCTACCACATTATCCAAACCAACATAATGCTAATATGGTACAATGCATACCTTTTGACCACCATTGTCCTTTGACCCTACACAAGGGCCACCATCCATCATTACTCCAATTCCAAACCCAAGTAATGAATTGACAATGTGGGGAGACCAATAAATCCATGCATTCTATATCATGATCAAGGATGCAATTATGGGCCAAACATCCATCATGTTAATGCAACTCATAGCCTAATCCACCATACATTTAATAATCAAGTGTGTGACCAACAATTTGTCTACCTAGCCATTGCAACATAAAAATACACCCAATGGCTAGGGAATGAATGGTTACCAATGTTTTATACATGCATGGATACTATCTATCCACTTATTAATCCTTGTCATGGCCAAATGTTTAGTCATGGGGGTCATCTCCCATTCTAATATTTAGGATTCATAAGCATTTTTTCATCTTTTTGTTTTACAATTTTTTGTCATTGTCTCATTTCTTGATACAATTTTTCTTATTCTTTTTAATTTTTTATATTTTTTATTTTCATCTTCTTTGTTAGTAATCTCACTTGTGAATAAGATGATCATGTTGCCCATTGAGGTGAGGTTTTCTCTATGTTGTCAAGTCATTAGGGACTGATTATTCGGATAGTGAGACCACATCATCCATCCACTCATTCCATTAATAAGAGGTTCTTGTTCTAGTGATAATGATATTCTTTTTCATCATCCAACCTAAAAATAAATCCATAATCATTGTGTCTAGGTAGGAGAGTGGAGGACTAAGGTAAAATGTAAGGGGTGTAACATCAAGTGATTTTGTGAATTCTCTTTGGCCACTTCTATATGTTCTATCATGTTGCTAGGGTTATAGTTATATCCCTGTAGATCTAATGAAAAATGGGAGTAAGAGTACCATAAAAAGGCATTGAATAAATTTTGTGGGTCCCACTAGAAAGACATGTACCCATTCCTGAAGGTTGGCAACTTCTCAAAAATTCCACTAAAAAATAAAAACATGTGTGCCATAAATAAGCTCCTCCCTTGGAAAAAATGCGAAGTGATGCTACTCCTTGCAACTATGATATTCTTATGATTGTCAGTTGAAGTGATCAAATGATGCAATGTCATTGAGATGTGGTTTGGACTTGGTTTAAATCTTGGAAAGAAGCACTCATGATTATTTAACCATTAATAACACACAAGGACTCATTATACCTATGGTAAGACACCTCATGTCCCAATTTTTGCAATCCTTTCTATAGTCCATCTCATCTGGTTGTCCATCTGATCCTAACTTGTGGTTCTGTGTAACATAGAGTGATTATCTCAAATTGGTGGTTTTAACATGTGTGTTTTGTTGCATAGGTATGCACTGCATTCAACCGATTTAATTCCTACGGACATTTTTAGGTGTGGTTACACAAGGGAATTATGGGCTGGAGCCTACTATGGGGAGGACCCACTTGTGTAACTTTTGTAACTTGTACTTGTTTGACACAACCACATCATTCTTAACCTTCCAAGTGCATAATTGTTAAATTTTTTAGTTCTCCTTCTCATGTAACTTGATTCATCCAAAATCTTGATTTCAATGCCCTTTTTCTTACTTCTTCCAAAGCTTTTCACGTTGATGACTTCACCTTCTCACACTTCGAGTGCCTTCATATGATTTCCTACTTACCACAAAACTATTGACCTAACCTGAAACCTTCCAACCAATCCTAGGGCTTAATTTCTTATGCTTAGTACCCCCATGAGATGCTTATTCATGGACCCTAATATTGGGTGGGACATGACATCGGATACCCGATATCTGATACCTGATATTAGGTCACATAAAACCTATATATATGACCCTAGCGGTGCCTAAACTTCATTCTCATCATTTGCAGCTAGGGAAGTTTTTTAAATTTTCTCTCTCAAATAAGAGCTCTATGCAACCAACTACCACTTACAATATTTTGCTCTCTACCACTCTAATTCTCATATCGTTTGAACCTATTTGACCCTGAAGTATTCAAGTTAGTCATGGGGGTGGGGGGTGCTTGCATGAGAAACTTGTGCCACTCTTCCAAAATTTTCTATCACCTAAAGGATAGTATAAGGGTAAGAATGTTAAAAACCATAAGTTTTATACTAAAAAATCAATCATGGTAATGCCAAAAACCTTAATATTTTTACCCAAGGGACCATAATCATTATAATAAGCCATACATAAGGAAAAAGAAACTAATTACGAAGGGTTGTAAAAGAAGATAAACACTTTTTCAGATTTTTCCTAGAAATTTTTCTAACTCTACAATCCTATAAACTAAAAAACTTAATGAAATTAAGGTTAGGAGTATGATATATATCTATTAATGGTAAATATTGAAACCTTAGTAACACTTGATCTTTGCTTGATTGCAAATGGTCCCAAAAAGAGGAGCATAGGGGGAACCTTTACAAAGAGCATCTAAACTCCCAAGAGGTGTTAAAGGATAGCAGGGTGAGCTAATAGAGCACGAAGAATAAGAAGCCCAATCTTTTATCATCCATCAAGAGGCTCATATTATTGGACAATCGATCTAAGGAGAGGCTATAGAACCACTAGCTCCCATGCAAGGACAATGTCTCACGTTGCTCCTTGAATGCCTTATGATCATACAAGAAAAGTCCATGTTGACCACAGTCATCATGGAGATGAACTTCAGTCTGTTCATGGTGTTTGCCCTAGAAGTGGTTCAAACACAACTCCAGGCATCACTGTTGTGGTCTACTCTCTCATATAGTGGTGATTAGTACCTTGAAGATACCCACCAGTTGTAGAACAATAAAGAAAAAGGCACCATTGTTAACATTTGTGGAGTTAATGTCTCATTCCTAGTTAAGGTAATTACAATAGCTCTTAATTTGGAAAATGAAAGGGCTAAGGTAGCCCATATGTCCATCAAGTCTAACCCTAACACCAGGAAGCTATGGCTAAAAAGGGCGTACAACAAGGAGGACAAAATATATAATGAATTAACTCTAGAAGAAAGGACATACTTCAAGATTAGCACATATCATCTCTTTCCAACAAAAGGACTTAATAGGATCTCAACATATGCAGCTAGAGGAAGTGATATCTTAATGGAAAAATACATAGACAACATTCCTTAATTTTATTTCATAGAAATTTAGAGGCAGTTCGAAGAGAAAAAGGTAGGGAAGCCAACACTCCCATTTTCTTGCCTAATTAGAAAGCTATACAAGCATGCTGGAATACTGAGATACATAAACAATTCCCCTAGAAAGGCTTAGAATGCTTCCTTCATAGAGTTGCTCAAACTTGTAGCACCAAGAAAAGACCTTGATGAAGAACAAGAACTAGAGAAGGAAGCACAACTAGAAAAATAAGTACAACATGAACCTATACAGTGCCCTAAAACATAAGCTTCTCCACTACCATTGCAAGATTACAGACCCTCAATGAACCATCTATAGAAAATCATTGAAGCCGTTAGTTGGGGAAGCAGAGATGAGTCCAATATTTTCAGAGTAATTAATGATACCATATAGTCCACCATTTCAACCAACCTAATAAGTGGGCAAATCTTACTACAATTAGGAGGAGAATCCCAATGGTCCAAGGAAATCTTTGGAAACACTACATCCTTCTAAGTGATGTTTGAGATAAGAGAAGGTGCCATAGTTGTGATAATGTAGCATCAAGATGCAACAGGCATAGTAGAAGTATTAACAGATTATATCAAGGAATCATTCAATGTGCCTATTGTATCCCTAGTAGATCTAATAGGAACCAAAGATGCTCAAATGCTTGTTGGGACTTTGATGACTCCTACAACACATGAGGATGTATTAGATCGATTGTTGCAGATAGGACAAGTAATGACTACTTTGTTTGACATTCCTAATGATGTCACTGTAGCACAGTAAGATCTCATAGCCACTAAAGAAAAATTAATCATGGCTGAAGTCAAGGAAAAACACATAGAAGTAGAGGTGCAATGTTTGCAATAAGACCTATTTCCCCTAAGAGTCGAAAGATGGGATCCTACCCAATTTATCATGCCTGACCAGGTTGAGCAATTCAAAATAAAATAATTAACCAAGCTAATTGAGGAAAACAAAGCTATAGAGCAAGAGAAGGAAAAGGTGATCTAGAATTCCTTTGCAATCAAAGCATAGACCTACACCCATAGAAAGGCACTGACAATCATCCAAGAAGAGAACAAGAAGCTCACCACCAAATATTCAAGGTTGACCATAATTTAAAAGTAAAAGAATATTTTGGAGGAAAGTGTCCAACATTTGGGAGACCAACTAGTGAAGGTCAACCAGGACACCAATTAATTGGCCAGGGAAAATAGAACCCTCTCCATGGAGGAGGTCCTTGCTATTCAATAGAAGTTAGCAATCAAAATCAACACATGGCAAAATGTGTCCAAGAAACATGAAAAGTTGAAGGAAAACTTCCATGAACAGGTAGGCATGTATAAGAAAATAAATGAAAAGAAAATCTAGATGGCTAAAGCCAACATTAGAGCCATGTCAGTGTGAAGTCCTGACAAGCAACCCATCTTGGATAGTTATGCATTGGTCCATTAGATAAAAGTGCAAAACAAAGACCTATAGATCAAAGATTTGAAGGGATACATGGCATTGGCTAACCTTAGATATGATAACCTTGTTATGTTAACAACAAGTTGGCCTAGAAGCAAGCTAGAAAAGAAAGTATCAACCACCTATTCATTGTATGAAAAAAAGTTTATAGATAGAAAAGATGCTTTACAAAATCTCCATGTGGAAAACTTGGAATTGAAGGTGGTTAAAGATAGCTACCATAGATAGAAGGATGTTGCCTTAGACCTAGCTAGGAGATTAACAAATTATCAAGAATTAAGAGAGAAATCTAGGGCCTTTGAGGAAGAACAATAATAGTTTAAGGCCTAGTATGTGAAGGCCAATAAGATGTTCCCACAACCACCATGTCCTTGGGATGTACTAGCACTAGCACAAATTGGTTCAATAGCTTGAATGGTACACAACCCATAGATAAAAGAGGAGAAGTTACAAGCATTGCTTGATCACTATAAATTTCACAAGCTTGCCAACAAAGGGAAGCAACTAATGGAGGAGCCACCACCTTTGGGAACTACAAGAGCTTCCCTAATGTTGTGTCTTGTAATTTTGTGTCCAATATTTTGTAAACACCACTATGACATGTATAAGTCTATTTTTTTGTTTAAGTCAATTAATAATTCCATACTTTTCCATCAATTTTTGTAAAGAACTTGTTCCTCATTTTGTTTAATGCAAGGATGAATTTTCATTTAGTCATGGGGGTATGATGAGTTATAATTGTGTCAACCTCAATATCGAATACTTGATATCGAGGCTTCAATATCATGTACAGGATATCAGGTCCTAGGAAATGATGTCGAATATCTGATATCATCTTTTCCATGCTAGCCTAGAAATACAACACTTGGATGCATGGTTGGGACATAGTTTTAGTTCCTAGTTTTTTATAGTCTTTCTTAGATTTCTAAATTCACGTTCTGTTATTCCCAGTGCATGCCCGCAGTGTGAGATTTGAATGTGATGTACTTGGACACGTCACATGACTAGAAATAAAGATCAAGATTACTTCCATCATTGTCAAATTCACTTAGATTTATTATTGCTTTAATTATTTTCTTTAGTTAATTTTTTCTTTTTTCTTAGTTAATTTTATTATTGCTTAGATTATTTTCTTTTTTCTTTAGTTAATTTTTTCATTTATTGCTATTTACTATTCTTGTCATTAAGCAGAATGAGTGTGACTTAATGACAAGTGGTTACATGTAAATACTTGGTAAGCCAGCAATGTATCGTTTGGCACACCCAGTGATGTACGCTTGGAAATCCTAGCAGTAGTTACATGAAGTCCAAGGTGTGTACAAATGATTAGGAACAAATACTTATTACACGTAGGCTAGTTTAGATTTTACTTTCCATTTTTCATTAGCTTAATTAATTTATCTCTTTATTGTCATTAGGAGCAGCATAGGATTAGACAACATCATATACCTCACTTTGAACTAAAACATACATGACAAAGCTACCACTAGTCGAAGTGGGAAGATAGCAAACTACAATCAAAGCATAGCGATTTAGATGTTCAACTAGTCCCATACATGGAATTTGACTGGATTGTGTATGAATGCTTGTGATTCGTATGGTTGGGCATAAGGGTACCTTGTTGCTCATCATTTATACATAAACATGTAGTATTAATTATTCATAAGTGAAAACTAGATTTTAATAACCAATCTGAAGAATATTCTAGAATGTCATATTTCATTGATCTCTTGAATCTTCCATTAATCTTTTAAAGAGATTATTATCTACACTTTATTAGTCTTCTTGGTTTCATTAAGAATATGAAGTCTATTTCTACATCATTTAGATCTTGTAAACATCTTTTTGATTAAAATTAATCTTCTTAGTTATAAAAAAAAATTAAATTACAAGTAACAATACCTACATTTACCCAATTGCATATTAAAATCTTCCTAATTTTTGATAATTTATCATTGTGAATGATGTTTATTTAATTGTTTCCCTTCTTAAGCAAAAAAATGTATTGAAGTTAATGATATAAATAATAATTTTCAAGTAAAGATATGAAAACTAAAGTTAATGTCAATAAGAAGAATAATCAAGGAACATAAAAAACAAAAGAAGATAGAAGCTTCTGTGAATATTTTTACTTTTACTATGGAAAGTATTAATCAATTTGGATAGATAGTTCCTAAGGAAAATCTATTCTTATCTAACAAAAATAATCTTAACTTAAAGATTAAAACTAAAGTTGACAAGGTTAACACGAAGTGGCATAGTAATCATGATGACCTATCTAGGATAATTTTTTTATATTATATTTTTCTTTTCTACAAATAGTGGTAATTTTCCACAACTTTCTATTGCTACCATAAATCCTTATACTAATAATTAATTTTCTTCTCTTTCTTCTTCAAAATACAAATTGTAATCTTATATACCCAAATAAACATCTATATATTGGAAATTTTTTCTTTTCCATGTTATTTTTTGTGTTTTCTACTTAATGTTAAGCATGTTATGTACTTTAAATTTTTTCTCTTATTATTAATATTATTTTTAGAATTTGACACCCCTTCAAATGAAATACAAAGAGGCTCCAACAAAACTTCTTGAACAAGATAGTAAAGAAAAATATATGAACTTATTTTTTAAAAATGCAATAATTATCTTTTATTTTCATATGACATTAAAAATAAATTTATTTTAATTACATTCAATCTATATGGATTTTTTAGACTAGTTCAATTTTAGCAATTCTTGCATAATACTTATATATCTCAGCAGTTGGCCTACTGAGATCAAACTTCTAACTCAAGGATGCAAATCACATGTCGTGACCAAAAAGCTATAGATCTTGATCTATCTTAATAGAAACAATGACGTATAAGCTTAGTGGTAAGAGTCTTAGTATGCAAAATTCAAGTCACAGGTTCAATTCTAGTAGGCAACTTTAAGTTAAGAATTTAAATAAAATCTATAATAGGAGTTCCAAAACCACTTTATTTAATAGATTCAATAAAATCTCAATAAACATAAGTAAAAATTCAATTTCAATTTCATATATCTTTGGATTTTTTTCTATGTATTTATTAATTAAGCAACATTATCATGATAAAATATATATGCAATGTATTAGGTTTTGTTAGATTTAGCAATATATGAGGTATAAAGATGTTAGATTTGAACAAGTTTGATTGGAGTGCAAGATTGAAACTTATGTTATTTACTAATGTGCACAAGGTTTGATGTTATGAAGATATTATGCTAAGCCTATTTCTTCTCTGTCTACTTTATAAAATAACTACAATGAAGTTTCCTCAAAGAATATCAAACAATCAAGAAAAAGACCGTTTCTTTGAATATAAGTAATGCATCCTACTTGAATCCCTTAAAACAAAACTCTTATGACACAAAAATTTTGCAAATTCATTGTAGAAAATTATCTATCAAGACTCTAATTGATGAGCGATGAGGTACCCCTACGCTCAACCATAAGCATTTCATGCACAAGTTGGTCGAATTCTAAGGACTAAGTGCTTATGCACCCTTGTGGAATAAGGACGGGTTGGTTGATCATTGTTTTCCCAAGCTTACCTATATGTCACAATTTTATGGTTAAGTAAGCTTGAGGCATATAATTTTTATAGCTTTTATGTTTTTATGTCTTGTGCTAGTAGGGAAGGAAAGAGGTAACTAAGTGACTAATTTAACTTAACTACTCATTAACTAAGTTCTAACTAATCCTAACACCAGCATTCATTCCCACTTGTCGTACACATCCTAAACCAATGCAACACTGCTAGGATTACCAAATGCTAATCATTACTGGGTTACCAAGCATTACATGCATGCTCAAAGTGGTTGTTCTTGTGTAATTTAACGATTTGCTTAATTGATCAAAATGAATTTTTGTGCTAATAACAAAAATGTAAAGTGCATAAAATAAAATAAAATAAAATAAATTCATAAGAAAATAAAATAAACAAAATGTGTAAGAAAACAAATCTCAAGTGCTACAAGGATAAATCAAAGAGCTTGTCTTTATTGTCATGCACAAGGTGTGCTTAGGTACACAATTCTCGAATAAAGATCAGTCCACACTTAGACCTCCTGCTGCGGGCACTTGAAAAATACTCTAACTCTCAAACAAACTACAAGAGTTTCGCTACTTGATTTCTAAAAGACTTCTTTCCAATTGTGCCTGGGCACTATATTTATAGGCTTGGGAGAAACTACTCTAATAATTAGAATAACTGCTAAAGTAACCACTAGAGTAATCACTCTAATAATTAGAATAACTACTAGAGTAACCACTAGAGTAACTACTCTAATAATTAGAGTAACTACTAGAGTAACTGCTAGAGTACCTACTCTAATAATTAGAATAACTGCTAGAGTAACCACTCTCATCATACCCCCACAACTGAATGAAAACTCATCCTCGAGTTCCTTATAAAATATTGGGAAGGTATGGGATTATTGACTAATTAACAACTAATGGTGAAATGGGATGATTAACTCAATGTGCCCATTGAACAGATCAATAAGCATATTACAACATTAGTGTTCATGATCATTGTGGTGAACACTCGTACATAAATAACATCCAAGCCTTTATATGATAGTTTGAAGAGAAAAAGAGAGAGAGAGAGAAGATACAGCATGTTGCTACCAATGCCGAGATTGTGCCTTCCATTATTTATCCATAGCCACATCACTAGACTTCCTCCTTTCATAAATGCTCTAGTTCTTGTCCATCCTGAGTGCTTCCTCCAAGCCCAGTCCATTTTTTGTATGATCACCATTTGCACACACAACAAAATCACAAATGAGAAAGGATAGATAAACCACAATGCAGTTGATACCTTGCCTCAATATGAGGTGCATTGGCTGAGTTGTGGTTATGGAAAAAACTGGTTCAAAGGTTTATCATTGGTGACTACCCAAGGTGTAGGGGTTAGGCGAATAGTAAAATGGAAAAATTTGAAAAATTTGTGCAAGGGCCCCCACAACTAAGAGTGAACCTCCAGTAGCTATAAGATGGAAAAATATGAGGAACAAGAAAGATGGGAAAAAGAACAATGGAAACACCAATAAAGTGGATGCCATGGATAGGGATGAAACAAGAAATGATTGATTGCAAGAAATGTTTAGGGAAAAGAAGTTAACAATTGCACCAAAAAAAGGAATACTAGTGGGTCCTTCCCAAAGTAGGCTTATGCCTTTTATGCCCTCACAAACCCACAAACCAAAGA
This sequence comes from Gnetum montanum, assembly GCA_015680685.1. Taxonomy (NCBI): domain Eukaryota; kingdom Viridiplantae; phylum Streptophyta; class Gnetopsida; order Gnetales; family Gnetaceae; genus Gnetum; species Gnetum montanum. The sequence continues at coordinate 407,910 of MNCI01038211.1, read as the reverse complement.
GTCTGTAGGCTCTAGGAATGTCATTTGGAAAAAAGATTTAAAAACTTACCCACAAGAATTCATCAAAGAAAAATAATGCATCAACCCAGAAATGGAATAATGATAGAACTAACAATGAGGTGGAAAATGAAAAGAAATATGGAGAGGAGAGAATGGAATGAAATCCCAAGAACAAGGTTGTGTAAATCCCCTTGTGTATTTCATGGTTAAGATAACTGAGTAGAACTCATCCCAAATCTAGACTCAAACCAACCAAATTTAGTGACCTCACATCAATACACTTGGCCAATCCATCCTCTTGAGGCAACAAGAATGCTTCCACAAAGAGTGATCACCATCCCAAGGAGAGTGAGATGGAGAAGCAGGAAGCGAGAAAGGGCCTTAGTTAGAGCGAACCTTCAGGCATGAGTAACATGTCTTTCCAATGTCATAACCAGTGCTTATAGCCCATATTGCTTTATTATGTCTAAGGGGTATGCTTTGAATTCTCACCTTTTTCCTTTTTTTCTCTTCTTTTTTTTGATGTTTATGTGTGAGAACCACACCATAAAAGACTTATTTTTATTCACTCAACTTCTTAATATTTGAAAAATGTCACAATGGTGAAAAATTCAAGAAAAAGCATCTAAGTACCCAAGAGAATGGCCAGCACCAATGCATTGAATCCCCTTGAAGTCACACCCTTTTCATCCTTTAAGTCTTTCCTTGGTTTCAAAAATACCCACTAATTTATTAACAAGTTTACTGAGAAAAATGGGACTATACAGTTCCAAGCCAAGGAGACCATAGAGTTGTATGAATGAGTGGACGACGTGGACTCATTAGCTGTTTTACCAAAAGAACCATACCTTAATATCATCATCATAATTCAAAGATAAAAACCAAACATTAGTAATCAATATGATATAATTCAATCCACCATCATGAGCACTTATTAGATGATGAATAAAAGTTAATCAAGCAAAAAAAGAAATAGTAAAAACATGAACAATGGTGTAAAACAAAAATAAGAAAATTTGGGAAAATGTGTAAAAAAAATCAAAAAAGAACTAAGGGGCTAGAATGGTTAGCATAGGTAGCCATCTCCCCCACGACTTAATTGGAAGGAGTAGATCCGAAATAGTGAGCATGGTTGTTCACTAACAGAAGTAACATGTGTATTGGCTATCCTAAGCTCATGAAAAGGTTTGGTTTATTGCATGTTGACCAATAGTTTCTTATCCACGCTCTCGGGTTTGTATATTATCATGGCCCCTAAAGGAAAAGTTGCATAAATAATATAAGGTCCTTCCCACAGTGTTTGAAATTTAGTATGTTGTGGCACATGTGTGAGATTTTAGTATAGAACCTTATCTCCTTGTTGATATTTAACTATCCTAATCCTTAGGTCATGACGTTGCTTATTGAATGCCTTATGCAATTCGTTAGATGACAAGGTAGCTAGTTAGTTTTCATCTAGCAAGTTAAGGGTTACTAACTGTTGTTTCTATGTTAGATCAAGGTCATGGTTGAGGTCACATGCTATGGATAGTATACAGAGCTCAATTTGAATGGGAAGCATTCGTAGTTTACCATACACTAACTCATAGGGAGAGTAGCCTATAGGAAGTTTCCATGTGGAGTGGTATGCCCAAAGAGTATTGTTTAGTCTAGTGCTCTAGTCTTGCCTAAACTTGCTAATAGTTCATGTCAATATTTTCGTAATCTCCCTGTTGGTGACTTCTGCTTGATCGTTCACTTGAGGGGTGGTATGGTGTAGTCAATTTATGCTCATCCCCTAAGCATTGCATTAATTTCCAAAAAGTTACACTTGTGAAATATGTATCATTGTCTAAAATAAGTGCACGTAGCACACCAACCCTGTTTATGATTTTTTGTTGAGTGAATTATGCAGCTGTAGATAATGTACAATCTTTAACAGTAGCTTCTTCGGCCCATTTTGTTAGGTAATCAATAGCAAAAATAATATAAACTTTTCCATTGGACATTGGTGTAATCAACCCCGTAAAATCAATTCCCCAAATGTTGAAGGGTTCTAATGGTTGAATCCATTGTTGCAGACCCTCCATTCTAGCAGTCATTCCCCCATCATGTTGACAACACTCACAAGATTGGATGAAATGATGGACGTCCCAAAATAATGTAGGCCAATAATATTCTGCAAGCAGGATCTTGATGGTCATTCATCTCCTAGAGTAATCACCCCCACAAGAACCCTCATGAGCATCTTGAAGAAATTTTAGTTGATCTATACCGAGAACACACCATCAAACCAAGCCATCGTGACACACTTTGTAAAGTTGCCCATTGATCTCGATAGAGTACTTAGCTTGGTGAAAAAACTGTTGTTTCTTCTTAAGGTTTAACTCTTATGGTGTTTGTTGGGTAAGGAGATAAGTAAGAATTCTACTATACCAGTTTTTCTCCATGGGTGATTGATTATTCACTACACTAGTAAAGAGGAATTCATCAAGGAAATGATCAAAAATTGGATACTCATCCTCTTTGTTGTCCCATCGCAACCAAGATAAATGATCAGCAACTACATTCTCAGTTCCTTTACGATTAATCATCATAAGATCAAACTCTTGTAAGATTATAAGCCATCGTATGATACAAGGGCTTACCATTGGCTTATTCATGAGGAACTAGATTACACTATGATCTATATGTACATATACTTTATATCCTAATACATAGTGTCTGAACTTTTCTAGTGCAAACACTACAACCATTAATTCTTTCTCTATGGTAGTGTAGTTAAGTTGTGCACCAGTGATACTTCTACTTGCACAGTGGATGTAATAAGGATGCTTCTAGTCATCTAACTATGTAAGTATGACTCTTAAGGCATAGTTGGATGCATTAGTCATGATATGGAATGGTTTGGACTAGTCAAGAGCTTGTAGAATGGGTGTTTCTACTAGCTTCTACTTTAAAGTTTGGAAATCTAGTTTGCATTCCCTGATCCATTCGAAAGGTACATCCTTTTTCGTTAATTCTACCAATGGTTTGGAAACCTTTGAAAAGTTCTCAATAAATCTCCTATAGTAGCGAGTGTGTCCAAGGAATGACCAAATATCTTTGATAGTTTCCGGTTGACAGGTAATTCCTTGGATAATTTTGATTTTCTCGAGGTCTACCTCTATCCCTGTGTGTGAGATTTTTTGCCCTAGTACTATGCCTTCTTGGACCATCAAATGGATTTTCTACTAGTTAAGCCTCAAATTAGTTTCTACACATCTTTTTAACACTTGCTCCAACTGGTCCAAGGCTTGATCAAAGTTTGCTCCATAAGTGGAGAAGTCATCCATAAATACCTCCACACCATTCCCTATCTATTGTTGGAATATGCTTAGAACTAGCCATTGAAATGTTGCAAGGACATTGCACAAGCCAAACAACATCTCTTGTATGCGAAGGTTCCCCAAGGACTAGTGAACATGGTCTTGGCTTGGTTTTTTGGGGCTATTTGTATTTGGTTATATCTGCTATATCCATCTAGAAAACTGTAATAGTGATACCCTGCGATGGTGTCTAAGACTTGGTCGATAAATGGTAATGGAAAGTGATCATTGAATGTTGCCATATTTAGTAGCCTGAAATCTATGCACATCCTTCATTTGCCTCCCTTTTTAGGAACAATAACTAGGGGGCTAACCCATTTGCTATCATCAATGGGGTATATGAACCTAGCCTTGAGAAGCTATTCAATTTCTTCCTTAACTACTTGCTTCAACTTAGGGTTCAATCTCCTCTACAGTTGTCTTCGAGGCTTCATGGAGGGGTCAGTGTAAATTATATGTTGGCATATCCTAGGATCTATTCCTATTAATTTGGGATATGACCAAGTCAAGTCTTTTAACCATTTATTTATTACCTTTAGTAGTTCTTCTTTCTATTTAGGAGCAAGCTTAGCATTGATAATTACCAATTTTCCATTTTTAGGAATGTGTATTCCATACCGGTGGGCAATGGTTTTAGCTCGAAGGTCTCCTGCTTAAATTTCTTAGGGATTTCCAACTTCCCCCAGTTGATATTTTCAAGGTTAAGGATTGAAAGTTGGTGGTGGAATTTCTCTAATGCATCTATGCTATCAATGTAAGCACAAGTCAAACCCTCAGTTGGTTCCATGCATATGAGTGAACTACTTTCTTGATCAACTATCAGCCACTAGGTGTCCTCCTATCATGTGGCTGCTGCATACAGGCATCTTTTTATGTTAATCACTTGTGCACATTGATTGCATGCAGGCAATGCTAAACTTTGCACAAACCATGACCTCTGCATGCAATTACACCCTGTGTCATTGTATGTGATACAAAAAACTTTCTTCTTCTCGATCTTTTCAAATGTATTTTCCTTTGATATTTCTAGGGAAAGATTGTGGATTCCTAGGCATGCGTCAATGGTGTTTAGCCATGCTTTTCCCATTATGATTGGGAAGTCCCCCTTACCATTGTTTACTTGAATCACTAGGAAGTTAGCTAGGTACGACCACCCACAAATAGTGGTAACAATGTCTTCCACCAGTCTTAATGGGACAATGATGGACTAGTCAACCAACTCTAAATGGATGTTGCTCTTTTTCAATGGATGCAGGTTTCAAACCTTATACATTTCTTGAGAAATCAAGTTGACATCGGAACTTGAATCCAAAAGATCCTTGCACGACACATTTCCAGTGATTTGTAAGTATATCAAAGGACTTTCAAGATTAGAGAGTTTCCTGGGAAGATGACCAGATTTGATCCAATCGGTGACAACATGTGTTAGCTTGACCGTATGCGTTGAGTGCGGTGATTAGGTTGAAGGGGGCTATGAAGTTTTAATTGATACTAAGGCATCTAAGGAATTAGCCACTTGTGATTGCAAGGGCTTGGTTGGACTATTGGTTCTAAAGAAAGGTCTTTTCTTCATGTCGTTGTTGGAACCAATAGTAGGTTGAGAGTTAACAGCCCTTATGCCATTACGTTATTGCAATTGGGTAGGGATTTCACCTTGCATTGTGAGAGCAAATGGTAGTTGAGCTATTGGTGGAAGAGATGCGAATAGATGAGAAGGATGATATGCTTGCAGAATATCACCTCTAGAATAGGGAGTCCCATAATACTTGTAGGCTTGGTAGTGAGGTTGACGAGTGACATGACCAGTAGAGTCACATGGAAAGATTGGCTACTACATGTAATATCCATATGTGTTAGGTTTCTAGTAAGGATATTGTTGCCTTGGTGGTGGCATTCCCCATGATTGTGGGTGCTTCCATTGTTGATATTGCTCAATTGGTTTTGGTGGAGTTCCACTCGGATAATATGTTAAGGGTTGGTGGACCTACCTTGGGTTACCTTGAGGATGAGATGACCTTCAGGGTGTTTACCTTTTGTTTAATTTTAGGTTGAGTGCATACACTCCAGACTCCTATAAATGTGAGATTATAGGGCAACATCCCTTAGGATGGTCATATTGACATATCTCACATCCACTATCATTCTCTGTTTCCAAATCCACAACCTCTTCAATGATGGAAACTTTGCCCTTACCCTTACTACGTGCATGTTCAGCCTCTTTCTTTTTTATTTTCTCACTACCTTGCTCTCTAAACTCCTCTACTATTTTAAGAATAGTTTGAAATCTATTGTCTAGGGAATCCCACATTTGGTCTACCTTTGCTAAAACTTTTGATGTCATCTTTTGGATAGGAAAAGTTTTCCTATTCACCATCTCTTCAATTGGTGACTCTTTTTCATCCTCAAAAAATCTTACTCCCCTCTTCCAAAGGGAAGGATCTCAGTTATACTCTTTTGCACTTTTTCTCTTCCGTAGCTCACCTTTTTCCTTAGCAACTTGCTCCAATAATCTTTGAATTTGATGGGACCCAAGCTTGGATAATCTCCCTTGGGCATAAGTCCCAAGGATTATTCTTGATTCATGCCTAAGCCCATCCATAAGATGGTGCAGTTGATCCCTTTGTGAATAACCATGGCCAAGACAATGATGTAACAATGCATAGTATCGGCCCATGGTAGCATCCAAGGGTTCATGTCCTCCTTGTTTCTAGCCTTGGATTTTCTTTTGTAAGTTGGATACTTGGGAGTACGTTTGAAACTTATCATTGAATAATTCTAACATAGTACTCCATCTACGAATAGATTCTGGTTCTAAGGATTGGTATCAACTTTCCGCTTCTTTAACTAGTGTCCATGGGAATAACTTCAGTTTTTTCCATTCATTCTCTATGTTTTGTATGGCACACACATCATGGAATGCTTGTAAATGATTCTAAGGATCAACGTTGTATCCTCCTTTAAATCATGGGATATTGTTCATATCTAATCTCTTGATCCTACTATCTTTCTAGTGCCTTGTTGGAATTCTAATAGCCTCAATTATGTCTAACATACTTTGAGTAGTGAGTAGGGGTTCATCATGATCATCTCATCCATGGCATCTATGATGCCTATGTTATGTCGTGACTCTCTAGAGTGCCCTCATCCCCTTTCTTGACTATTTCATCTATGACTTCCACTTTGCCTACCTTTATCTCCATGGTCTTTTTCTTTATGACCGTGTCTAGATATTGAAGGAAAGGGTGAAGGAGATGATGAAGGTGAAGAAGAAGGAGGGAAATTGCAATAAAAATGTCCACCTTTATCATGAGTTCATGTCTCTTTTTCAGATCCTTTGTGCCTATGGGTATCAAAACCTGGGTTATGAATAGTGGAATGAAGGTCCTAATACACAACCCCTTGGCCAAAGTCAAGAGGAGGAACATCGTTGTGTGGCTGACTACCTAAGATAGGTTCACCACCCTCATTTTTTCTTAAGACATGTGGGGCATCTTGGGACCACTTACCCTTCAAAGACTTATGATGTCTCTCCTATTGCAAGTCCCTTTTGATGTTGCATCTCTGTGGGACCGTATTCTCTCAAGTCATGGTCTTGCACAATGTATTCTGCATGTAAGTGCAGCATGCCAATTTGTGTGAGAGCATGAAGAAGCATGTTGGGGACTAAATGATTAGGAGGTAACAATATGTTACTTTCTAAGTCTCGCCAATGCAGTTTTTTATCTTGATGGAGGATAAAGGTGAAGTCTGGTATATACTCATTAGGATGAATATATACCACTCAAACTTGTTGAGGAACTGGCAAATCAACATCATGTGTATTATGTTGCCGATTATTTCCTATTTCATACCTAGGCAATGAGGCACTTTCATATGAAGAAGGAGATATATTTGTCTATTCAGTGTCCAATGTACTCTTGTTTATTATTTCCTCAATCAACCCTAAGGGTTTGTTCCAATGATGTGAATGATTTACTATGTTCTAGTTAGCGCACAAACAACTAATTCCATGGCAACGGTGCCAATGATGAGCGGCGAGGTACCCCTATGCTCAACCATATAAATATGAGCATTTCACACACAATCCGATCAAATTCCAAGGACTAAGTGCTTATGCACCCTTGTGGAACAAGAATGGGTTGGTTAATTGTTGTCTTCCCAACCTTACCTATATGTCATGATTGTATGGTTAAGTAAGCTTGAGGCATATGATTTTTATAGCTTTTATGTTTTTATGTCCTGTGCTAGTAGGGAAGGAAAGAGGTAACTAAGTGACTAATTTAACTTAACTACTCATTAACTAAGTTCTAACTAATCCTAACACTAGCATTCATTCCCACTTGCTGTACACATCTTGAACTAGTGCAACACTATTGGGATTACCAGATGCTAATCATTATTGGGTTACTAAGTATTACATGCATGCTCAAAGTGGTCGTGCTTGTGTAATTTAACAATTTGCTTAATTGATCAAAAAGAATTGTTGTGCTAATAACAAAAATGTAAAGCGCATAAAATAAAATAAAATAAATGCATAAGAAAATAAAATAAAGGAAATCCATAAGAAAAAAAATCTCAAGTGCTGCAAGGATGAATCAAAGAGCTTATCTTTATTGCCAACACAATGGTGTGCTTAGGTACATCAATGCTTGAATAAAGATCCATCCACACTTTGACCTTCTGCTGCAGGCACTTGGAAAATACTCTAACTTTCAAACAGACTACAAGAGTTTCACTACTTGACTACTAAAATACTTCTTTATAATTGTATGCCTAGGCACTGTATTTATAGATTTGGGAGCAACTACTCTAATAATTAGAGTAACTGCTCTAATAATTAGATTAACTGCTAAAGTCACTGCTAGAGTAACTACTCTAATAATTAGAATAACTACTAGAGTAACCGCTAGAGTAACCACTCTAATAATTAGAGTAAGTACTAGAGTAACCACTAGAGTAATAGCTCTAATAATTAGAATAACTACTAGAATAACCACTTTCATCACCAATAAGGATCCTACAAATGCATCCTACAAACGATGTATCTTAGATCTTAATAGTTCAAGTTGCTTACATGTTTGTATTTATTATAGAATTAGCCTTACATGGAATAAAGAAAAAAGTAAGGTGGAGCCCTAATATTTCTTAAAATTATAATACTTCTTATAAATAACATAAAATTTCATGTAATGGTATAATGGGTAAGGATTAATAGTATTATTTTATTATGTAACAAGGGTTAAAGTGTAGAGAGTATGTCTTATAGTGGCCTAAAGGCTCCTTCCCTTTTAGAATGAAGGATAGAAAAAGTATGGAGATCCACTCAAGTTCCATGCCAATTTAACCATCATTGCCTTTTTTAGAACTACATGACCCTAATTCCTTATGTATTTTGTCACAAGGGTATATAGGTAGCTTGTGCTTTGAATTTTCATGAGGGTACCTTTACTATTGTATAGAGAAGTGATTTAGAGCTAGATGTGTATAGTATATGGTTGTATCATAGCTCTTTCAAGAATTTTTGTGACTTGTGTATATGTTAGTGCTCTCTATGATTCTTATGTATGTGCATCATGTTAGTCCTAATACTTATATTATTATCTAAGATGTACTTGATACACTCCTAACCTTTGGACTAATATAGGTTGTGTACTCATGTTGTGCTCATAGGTTTTGTGAACATTAGAATGTAATCCATTTTGAATCCACTTTGAAACACTTGATGATTTTTAAACTACAAGTAGTGCTAATAGATGCTTTATAGATTAGTGTTTTTACACTTGATATTTGAGCCAAGTTTTGGTTTAACCAGAAGGACCCATTTAGAAACTTGTACAAAATTATTATATATGATAGATGATATGCCAAAAGGCAAGCAAACAAATCCTAATCTTGCTCTTATTGTAGCTTCAATCATGGAGGTACAAATACTAGATGAAAAGTGAAAGAAAAGGAAATTGATGAGTTAGCTAAAAAGATACAAGAGATGTAGGGCTACCTATTACAAATAGATAGTATAATTTTTCATCATCTACTAGGAGAAAAATAGGCCTGAATTATTGAAAATTTTGCTTTTTCATGATAGTCTCTTTCATATATAAATTAAACTTTACTAATAAACATAAACTTTCTCTAGACTAAAGCTTTGTCTAAGAAATCATGTAGAGCATCAAGAAGATGTTATTGATGATCTTCAATTTCTTTTTCATGAGTTCTAATTCAATGGATAAGGTTTGATAGATTTGAAATAGGTCCAATAGAATGTGATTAAGATCTTAAAAAATAAACTAGCTATGTGAGAAACGATATTAGAAATAGGATGAGATTGATCGGTTTCCAAGTTTTGAGAAAAGAAGATAAAAGCTTATGATGGAAATAGGAATGATAAAGTCATTGATGCTTTCCTCTTTGGGATGGAGGAATTTTTGGAACTGCATGAGTATGTTGAGAAAAAATATGTTCATATCACTATCCAATTATTTGATGAAGTTGCAAAGACTTGCTGGTTTGAGATTCTTTAAGAAGAAAGGATTGGAAAAATAAGAAAATATATAAAGATAAGGCATGAGTTTAAGAAAGCCTTAATTGAGAAATTTTTTTTGAAACTTCTATTGATAAAGCCTAGGCAAATTAAAAGAAATCCAACACACCAAAAAGCTAGAGAGCCATATTCAATAGTACGAAGACCCTATGTTTTAAGTCCTAAATCTAAATGAGATGGATAAATAGAGATTGTTTTTAAATGGATTGAAGCCCTAAGTAAAATGGCATCTTAAAAATTAAAAAGTTACAAAATACAAAGAAGCACATCAAGTGCCTATAGGTTTGGTGAATTTTAAGGGTATGAAGTTAGATAAGAAGGAAATTAGACAATAATCAGAGAATAGGATGTTTGTGAAAGGATTTGGAGCTTTCAAGGAATTATGTATTACCAAAAAAAATCAAACTCATCAAGAGAATAATTAAGATAAAAGATTATATTTAGAGGGACTCACTCAAAATCCTTTGAAATATCTAGGGATTAAATGTTATGTTTTCTTAGGAAATCACTTTGCTATATAATATCTTTATATAATATCCTTTTAATTCCCTAAATGTGAATGATGTGAAAGGTTGTGGGGAGAATCGTAGCTTGAATACAATTAAACATGAGTGTAAAGCTCCATTGATGATTATAAATGAGAATGAACAAGAAAAAAGAAATAAGATTTTTGGGACCATGTAGTAGGTATTCTAATGGCTGAACATCTTAATAGAAAGTGGATGATCTGATCTTCTAGTAGGACCTACTGCTACTAGTTTCCTAATGGTATATATATATATAGAAGTTTTCTCAAAGAGGAGATACCTCAAAGTTTCTAAAGAGAAGAAATAAAGACCTCCAAATTTCTACATACATGTATCACTATAATGAGTTGAAATGATTTTCATTTTAAGAGAGACATTGATCTAGGTAGAAAAGTCTATACCATTTGCATGAAAAAGAATAAACCTTTTCCTTCTTAACATGGGTTGCATGAGTATCCTTAAATCTCAATTGAATGTAAAGTTAAGTTCAACATGCATGCTTTATAGTTGATAACCCTAGATATTGGATCTTCTTATCTATAATTTTTGAATATACTTTGGCTTTTGGTATGGGTAAGTCTCTTACTTTATGGAAAATGGGTTTAAAACTATATGCATGTCATATAGGAATGTGTCATAGTTGTTTCAAGTATTTTCATATCTTGTGTGTATGTTCATACTCTAGGATTCTTGTGTATATGTGTCACATTAGTCCTATTACTTATATGATTATCTAAGGTATACTTGATACACTTTTAATCTTTGGATTATCATGTTTTGCATGCTTATGTTAAACTTGCAAGTTTTTTGAATATTAAGACATAGCCCATTTTGAGTCTACTTTGAAACACTTGATGATTTTAGAGTTTAAAGTGATGTCAAGCAGTGTTTTCGATAGTAGTATTATTAGATAAATCCATCTGGATTAATAATTTTCTATATGATTAGGAAGTTTAAATTTTGATTCTTTAAACATTATTTAATCAATTACTTTTCATAGATGGATGTGAATTTTATTTTTCCCTAAACATATTATAAAATCATAAGTAAGTACTTTAGATATTTAAAACTACAAATATCTTTAAAGGTATAATGGCTCCATCACCAAGTCTATAAACATGAAGGCCTTGTCCATCATTGTAACACTTTCATTCTTATTTAGAGTAATAAATTTGTAATTCTCTTTGTTCCCAATTATTTTTGGTCTATTCATAGTACTCACTACATTTACAAATATTCATATTCTCAAGTACAAATCTCTATTTTTGTTCATACTTATTCTTAGCCATTTTTTTTCACAATGAGTTGTTAGCATAGTGGTAAGACTATTAATTTACAAACTCCAAAAAAATAAGTATAATTTACGTAGCATGGAGTTATAAAGTTTTAAAAAAGTTTTTTGTTAGCTATACATCTAAGGAATACATATAGTAATTGGTTCTAGCTATATGTCCAAGGGCTAGATTCACAAATATTTCCAATTCTGTTCCGAATCTAAGATTAAAAATTCAAGTTGAATTTCATCGTCTATTAGCTTTTGTAGAAGTTGAATATTCAAGATTATTGGTCCTAAAATTTATGGGATAATTCAATCATCAATTGTTATCATTTGATCTAAAATTTTTCATTCTTTAGATCTCATAGAGAAGATTCCAAGTTTAATATCATTAACAAATTCAATCATAAAACCAAGATAACTAAGAAATCTAATCTTATGATGGAATTATGGCTCATTGTTATTTCACTATGATAAAATTACTACCTTACTATGTGAAGATCCACTTACTGAAACTACTACACTAGCTTCAACTCATTGCTACTAGTGCCTTGTTGGCTCCTTGCCTTATGCTAATTTTGAAAATTTTAAATTTTTTAAAATTTACTTTCATGATAAGGTTATGTTATAATTCAAAGGTCATGGTAGCACCTATTGATGTGGAAATTTTAGTTGCAATGCAAAACATCCTAAACATATAATTTTAAAAGGTATTTTCCTAGGACATCTTGTATATGGCCATGAGTAGCCCAAGAATAGCATTAGCTGAAGAGTTAAATGGCTGATATAACAAGCATCAAAAAATTAAATCAAGAATATTCAACTATTTACATTAAATTAAAACTTTGGAAATAGAGGGAGAAAAGAGAATATAACTTAAGTACATAAAAGTATACAATAATACAATTCAAACAAGATAAGAAGACAAGAAACTTAGTGGAGTTAGAAGTTGCAATAATGGTGGCTTAGAGGTACCAACAATACCAAGTAAGAACATAAACTTGTAGCAGCAACATCATAAAATAGTAATAATAATTTCCAAGTAGTAGTGATAGTAGCAAGCACATACTATTGGTAGTATAGAATAGTAGTAGTATGTAGCAACGCAAATAGCAAAAAGCAGCTAGCAACAAGTTATAGGCCGTAAGAACACTAGGAAATAGCAGGAACTTATAAGAAGTAGCAGCAATTAAGAATGGAGATACAAGAACATGAATTTAAGAACATAAAGAATGAGAAAGTAAAAATGAAAGAGAGAGAAACAAAAGGAAAGGAAATGAAGAAGAATTCCTTTTACTCTATATTCTTAAAAGATGCCTTCTTTGTTTTCTTTTTGGACTTTTATATAGATCATTTGATGTTACCCTCTCCTCATTTTTCTCCTTGGAGAGACAATCATAAAAATCATCTGTCCTTTCCATATGCATTCGTGGATTATGTTCTAATACTTTGACTTAAAATTCCAAATCTTTTCCAATTTTTTAATTTTTTAATTTTTATCTCTTTGTTCTTCTCCACAAGCACCACCTGTTTAAGGAAATAAAATGTCATAGTAGTAAACTAATTATTAACTGAAAGTAAAATCTTTATTATTCTTATTATTATTATTTTAATCTCTTAAACTAAGAGAAACCTCTAGTTGTGCACAACATCAAGACCCAACCAAAATAAAGAATCAACACATTCTCAAATTTTAATTACTCACCTTTATTATAGATTATGTATTTCGAATACTAATTATATATTATTTTATATACGTTATATCATATATATGTATAAGAAAACATATATATTCTAGATGCATTTTTTTTAATGAATATGCAAACCTAAAACTATAATCCTTTAGAAATTCACCTAAAGAGTTTTACTTCAATGCTTCAAAGACTATATTAAGTGATGTGAATAGACTACGATACCTTCTTGTAACTTTTTAATATATTTGTTAGAAAATTTAATAATGGAATCCTTGGTAATTTTAGATAATAAGAATTAAAATGATAACATTTTATTTAAGAGAAAAGAGAAAGGATGAGATTTTCATTTTGTGTTATCATTATGAACTCAAGATATAGTCACAAAAAATCATGGTTGGACATGAGAAAGAATAAACTTAACATTCCAATAATTGGTTACTAGTTCATATTCTTTCTAGCACTTCATAAATCCACCATAACGAATTATCTTATAAAAATCTAACATGGATAACCCAATTGTAGAAATAATTAAAAATAATACAAGTCATTTTAAAAATGCCACCTAAAGGAAGATATTGTAGCATCAATTCAATCTTAGAGGTAGACCCATAATAGAACATGTAGGTAGTAGGAAACTTAATAAGATATCATTATCATGACATGATATTAATGATCTAAGTTGTAAATTTAGTTAACAACGAATGAAAGAGCTACAAGTATTTTCATAATCTACCAAGTATACTTAATAAGGACTAAGCATTGAATTTAAACATCCTTTAAGTTTACATCTATGACCTGCAACTATATGAATATGATTCTAAAGCTATATTTTATGCAATCTACTATAATATGATACGATATTATAAATACAAAAAGATGAAATGCATCTAACTCAAGACCAAACGATATGTAATGCATCCTATATGAATATCTACACACTTATTAATAGCTATAACTTATTAAGTTATTAATCTATTAGGTGTTCACTTGGAACACCAATATAAAGTGTTTGAGTTAGAATGCATTGAATTTTCAATAAACTTGTTTCTTGAAGGTCAGCTAGTTTATAAACATTAGGGACTATGATTTTTGTAACTTGATATGGTCTTGACCACATTAGTGAAAACTTAATTTGAGGACCTTTTAAATGGAGTCTCTGTCTATTTTCAAGAAAATGTCACAAATTTGAAAGGATTTATTAGTAAATTTTTTATCAAATCATCTTTTATGGGTTCTTAATAATTTTATACATTTTCTACTACTTTTAAACATTTAATTTCATCCTAAAGATCATAAGAACTAGTGATAAAGCTCTTATTCAAAATTACATAATCTAAGAAAAGGTCATAAGTGGATATTTAGAAGTTATTAAAAGTTAAAAAATAAACTTTTTCATTAATGTAAATGTTACCATAATCATAGCTGGAATCATTAGCAAGTTACATTATATGTATTTCAGTAACATTATTATCTTTTCCAATTGAACATGGATTTTCAAAGAGGTAGGCATTCTCATCATGTTGATGAAAAGATAAGGTATCATCATATAGCTCAAAGATTCCTCTTATTTTATATTATTTGAGATCAAGATTATTGAATTTGATAAAATATACACTTTGATTAGTTGATGTAATATGTAATATTTCTAGGTTTGAAACTACATAACAATGGAAGAGTTCTCTAAGTATTATTGTGTGTTCAATCCTCCCTTAATTGGAAGAAGCAGCTTCAAAAATTAGATCTAAAGAAGCCTCCAAACTAAGCATCAAATTTTCATAATAGAAGTAAATCATAGGTCAAATTTATCTCCATCATTGAAATGTATGTTGACATATAAAATTTTAATATTGTTTGAGGCTAATTTGGACATTTTAAAGTGATTCTACTACATGGATATTTAACCCATCAAGTTGTATAATATTTCTAGTTTGTGGAATCATTTAAGTTTCAAAGATTCTATAAACTTCATGGGTCATTATGTTAACTATGGCTCTTGAATCCATCAAGTAATTATGAACATTTTTCTTAAATATAACAAGTGTGGTTAAGAAAGGTAGTTAGCCTTTCTTAGTATGATGGGTGAGTGTGGGAGTTTCAAGAATTCTAGCTTCATCTAAAAAATGGACTTGTCGTTCATGCATGGGATTCTTTTCTTTATCTCTATTTTCATTTATTAATGCATGTGATGAATAACAAAAGTTCAATTTTAGAAGAGCTTAGTTAATATTAATGCATAAATGTAGCTTCATCAACATTGATATGTCAATGTAGCTTACTTGACTAAGCCTGTGCTGCATCAACACATCTACATTGATGCAATTAAGAAAATGCTTATAAATATGATTCACCCATTATGGTTATGCTCCATTTGATTACTAATTTAGTCAAAATCTTGAAATTTATTTTCATAATATGATTCACCCATTATGGTTATGCTCCTTTTGATTACTAATTTAGTCAAACTCTTGAAATTTATTTTCATAATATGATTCACCCATTATGGTTATGCTCCATTTGATTACTAATTTAGTCAAACTCTTGAAATTTATTTTCATAATCTACTATTAGTTAGTGAGTATTTATAATGTGAATTTGAGTTGATTGTATGATGTGCTATTCAAGTGGCATTATACTTGGACATAATTCATGATTAACATTAAGATTGAGATTGATTCATAATCATTATAGCACTCTTACTTAGAATACAATTTACTTTCATATTATTTTATTTTCCATGTAATTATCTTAATATTTGTTTTTTCTTACACATAAAATTTAGTATAATAACCACAAATAGTTTCAAGCATAACATATAATTAGTTAGTAACCTAGTAGTGATATTGCTTTGTACGCTTGATAGTATGTCACTTGGTAATTGCAATGATGATTACACCCATTCAAAATGTGTATAGAAAGCTAGGAATGCATGCTCATTATCATAGGCTAGTATAGGATTTAATTTCAATGTTAATTAGATTAAAAAATTAATTTATGTATTATTAATTAATTTAGGTCAAGGCCCTAACAGCATCATTTTCATGTCTGAGCTATACTTAACCATATCCACTAAGGGTCACTAAAAGTATAACTAGGAATAAAAAAACCTATGATTTCACATTTTACTATCAAGATACTACATTAGTCCCATCCATAGATCACAACATAGTCTATTGCTATGCTTGTAGATTGTATGATTGGATATTGTGAACACTCATCACTTATCATGATGTATAGTTTTTTTTTTATTTCTTTGAATTTAAAAAGATTTTATATATATACATATACATATATATACTTTAATTCCTTTCAAATCTTCAATAAGATTATATGTTTTTATTTTACTCCTAAGTTCTAGTTGGTTTTGATTGGAACAACTATGACTTTATGAAGAAGTTTCATATTGTATTTGTGATTGAGATATAACAATTTGATTATCTTGGTTTAGATGACTAGAATGGATATATGTGTTACTCATAATGTCACTGACTTTTTTTAAATCATGCATTTGCAAAAGTAGATTTCTAATGTCCCTATTTTCAAATGATTTTGCTGCATAACAAAGATGGTGCCTTTTCATAACAAGTGTTATCGTTATCATAAAAATACCCAAAATGGCATGTTGTAATTGAGACTTGAAAGGATGCATTGTAATAATGGACATATCTCTTAATGTGACATTTGGGCATTTGATCTAAGGCATTTATATGCAGGCTTACAAGTTGTGCTAGCATGGAGTGGTGGAGCTGGTAAAGGAAAGTCATAGGTCCTGAGTGAAGTGGAACAAGAAGAGGACTAGTCATCCCTTCTATCCAAGTTGTAGGCCTAACTATGGTGGCAATGTTGGATTGTCTCTAAAGAATAGATGTTGAAGGAAGAAAATCCCAATAAACACTCTCAAATCATGATCAAGATACATTATTCCATATCAATAAAGCATTCTTTCCTCTTTTCTTCTACATTTTCATGTTATTTTCTTTATGCATAATGTTGAATGTTACATATATTTGACATTTGATATATTTTCTTCTTATGCATAATGTCTAATATAATGTATATTTAATGTTTTCTATGACATTTGAGAACAGGATGTCACAAGATTCCTTAATCATGACTTGCTTAAAACATACTACTAGTTCATTCTTAGTTTTATGAACGACTTCTACAACCATTAGCAATGCTTTTCCCTTTTGATTATTCTATAATTCTTCATTAAATCCCCATATAAGGTTTGGAATTAAGAGCAAGTTTTCTCATAATGTTTACTAGTGTTATAAAATCTACAATATTCATTAAGGGATACCTCTCCTAAGTTTGTATTTATTTCATTATGTTGATCTCTTGTCTTGACATTATTTCATTTTAGCTTAATTACTTCATTAGAAATTTTTTATAAAATGATTAAGACTTGATTCATGAAAGGTTTACTCTTTGTCTTAGGTAACTTAAAGATCAGTGTTGTCTCAAGAATAAGGTTGGAAATTATAAAGGGGAAATTGATGATAAATTAAATTAACACCTTGGACTAATCATTATGAAGGCCAAAGTTGTAGAAAAATAATGACTTGAAGGTGGATTAACTTTGAATATTTAGAAGATAATTGAAGACTAGGGGTTGAGGACCAAAGCAAAGGTTTCAAGTTTGGATTGAAGTGAGTTCATAAGGTTAATTTATTTAAGTTCAATAGCTTTGGACATAGTGCCTTTTAGGTTAGTGATGTTAGGATTGAATGTTTATATAACATGTAAAATACAAATTGATAGTAGAGATGAAAAAATTAAGGATTCCTTAGGGTTGAGGTTGAATCTTACTATGGATGTATAATAACTATTGAAAAAAATCTTAGATTGTAATCTCAAATAATTTCTCCACTTAATTTATGAAGCTTAGTAAGGTTACTTGAAGCTATATTGGGACTGTGAACTTGTTAAGTTATGTGAGAAAATAAGTTTTTAAATCATTCCAAACTGAAATAAAGAAATTAGGAAGCATGAGGAACAAATTTTGTTTTTATTCTCAAAATGTGGTAATAAAAGACCTATAGGCCACATCATGTTGGATTATGTTATGGATACCTAATAGTATTTCAAAATTTTAAAGATGTTGATGACTAACATTATTTTTGATTGATGTATTCTTGCATCTTTAGAGAGATTCTTTTTCCTTTTCTTTATAAGAAACCCTTTAGAAAGAAGTAAAAACCCATGAAGATGTTTCTAAATAAGGACACAGGTTAATCCATTTCCTATCCTAGAGGGTAGGTCCTTTTTAGGATAGTTTTTAAGATAAAAACATGAAAAGGTATTTTCAAAACCATTGGGCTTTTCTAATAAACTTTGTCTTGAATGATTTGATATAATTTGAACTTTTTAAATATTATTATTCATTTTTTGGGATTTGAAAAACCCCCATTGCCCTCCCACTCCTTCCTTTGGTGCACAGCAAAGACATTGATGAGTGTTATTATAGGTAAGATCAAAAGAAATGGAAGTATATTCAAGAGATTTGGGAATAGGTTTGATGTTTTGGAAGTTGAAAAGGTTATTAACTAAAGCTTGTAGAGGTAGGTTAATCATGTTTGGAA
Organism: Gnetum montanum; assembly: GCA_015680685.1. Taxonomy (NCBI): domain Eukaryota; kingdom Viridiplantae; phylum Streptophyta; class Gnetopsida; order Gnetales; family Gnetaceae; genus Gnetum; species Gnetum montanum. The sequence goes on along the minus strand of MNCI01038211.1, from coordinate 388,943 downwards.
GATGTAAGTGTCTTCTTCTAAGCTTTGTAGAAATATGACTAGAAAATTGATAGATTCTTTTCAAGATAATATTATGTTTTTTCAATGAATGGATTTGATGTTTTTCCAAAAAAATCTAATTTTTATGTAAATTTAATGTTTCTTCAACTAATCTAGTTTTTTCAATGGATTTGATTTTTATTTCTTTGATTTTTCTCTTGAGGATCCAATTTCTTTAGAATTTCCTTATGGGGAATTCTATGTTACTCCTAACTTTATCAACCAATGTTTAAATGTTTGCTTCTTTTATTGATGTAAAAAATTTTCTTGATTCTCAAAATGAAAATTTACAAGTTGGTAAGAAAAAAGTTGTAATGCCTTCTTCTAGTGATGTTAATACAACCAAGACATCTAATTTTTTTTATTTTTGACAATGTATATGAGTCATAGGTTGCTAATCTTTCATTGTAATATGTATTCATTCAAATTTTGGATTACATGCCTTGTAATCAAAGCTTCATTTCATAGTTAAATAATGTGAGGAAAAAACATGACATTTAAGTCCTTTATGCTAAGTATTATTCTTATTTTCTTTCTACTTGTTAAGTTAGGCAATGTTTCAATGGTATAATATGCTCTAAATATAGGGTATTTTTTACATAAGTATACAGTGTTGATTATTCATAAATGAGATCCAAATTTTGATGTCCAATTTGAAGAATATTCTAAAGTTCTAGGTTTTTTTGAATTATATAATCTTCTATTAGTTTTTCAAAAAGTTGAGTAAGAAATTATTAGTCTTCTCGATCCCATTAAGAACATGGTGTAACAATGTTGTCCTAACATTGTCTAGCATCCTAAGGAATTCACTAAGATCCAATGAATCTAGGGCAAAAGACTTGGAGAATATGCCTCTATTAAGTAATCAACCCATGGAAGGGAGCAAGCACCACAACAACTTATTAATAAATAAGAATTCACCTCAAGGAGAATGACTATACTCCAAATGAGGATCTTGCAAACAAGTACACAAGAAACCCTATAGACAACATCAATGGAAGGGGACACAATGCCTCTACAAGGGGGTGCCTCACCCCTAGACCCCTCATAATCTGGTACAAGGTTCAACTTGGCACTTTACCAAAACTATCTAGTTCTAGCTACCTACATATCTATGACCACCATAGAATCAAGGCCATGTAATTCTCCGAGTGAGGATAGTATGAAGAGGACTTAGAGAGGGATGCAACAGGAGGGAGTCCTACTATTGGCTTGGTACCACCAAGTTAGGATTGATTTTCTAACACTTGAGTGTCACCCAAGGGCACTTTAGACTGTTCCATGGTCCCAGAACCATGGGGAGAGCCCAAGATAACTTCTACCCTGAGACATCTCTCACAATCCTTCCCCATACAAAGGAAGCCACGTCCTTAGAGTGGAGCCTAGGATAACTTCAAGAGTACACTTCAAGTATGGGTTTGAAACTCTGTTAACTCCAAGGAATCTATCAACTCAATTAATGTTAGGCTTAAATAAAGATATCAAACCTAACACCTAATACATCCTTCCATCCAAGGCCTTACATGAAACGCAAGGGGTACTTAGAGGAACCCCAAAATATTTTCCTACTTTGTGACAAGAGGAAGAAGTCAAACCCAACATATCTAAGTCATCCCCTAGATCCATCCCTTATTAGATCTAGAGACTTGTCTTCTTGCATAGACCCATACCTATGTAAGAGAACAAGCTCTTCTTCCACAAGTCCAATTGAGATCTATTTCGAATGAAATCTTAGCATCCATTAATTTTCTTGATTTTTTTGTCATCAATTTTGAGGGTGCACTAGGGCCATTTTCCATCTTGGTGATGGACTTGGAAAACTAAAACTAAGAGAGAGAACATGCTCCAAAAGAGCCATGTCTCCAAAAGCAACTCAAGCCTACTAGAACCCTAGGTTCTGCTTTTTACATCAAGACCTATGGAGTCTCACTGATTCAACCATCTATGTACTAGATCACCACATCTATATCATTCATATATTTTCTTTTTTTTTCCTCATTACATCTATTTAGGCTAGTAGGAAGGAAGTTGAGCATGAGATCCCTTCAAAACAAGGTACAAAGGCAAATATTTTTAATATGACCTTGCCATCCATAGATGCACCAACATTGCAATCCATATTTCACCATCCATCGCTATTTCATTTCCACAATAAGAGAGAAGATCAAAATTTTGTTTGAAAAACTTCTCCAAGAGGGTATCAAAGCATACAAACCCAGTTTTTCATTGGCATCATTAGAGGAAGTCCAACATCGAGAATACCTACTTGAGTACTAGAACAAGTGGAGGATATATTGGGCAACTAACCCCAAGACAATCCTTCATACACATGTCTCATGCTAACCACTACCACATTGTCCATTGTAACCACATTGTCCTATTTATGGAAAAGGATCAAATACACTTGCAGTTTATAAGTTGTCCTTACCACTTTGAGAGATGGGACAAGCCCCATTTTCTGAATATTTAGTCCAAGGAAGCATGTAGAATTACCTTCGAGGATAACCACAATTATGATTTTTTTAAGGAACATCTAGGTTTCTAGAATCTGAATTTTCTTAGCATGCTAGAAATAACCACAACTTATAATCAACACATTTCATTGAATTTTTAAATCCAAAGGGAAGATTCTCTTTGGGAGGTTTCTTCCATGGCCAAGTAGTGCACATAGCCAACACAACCATATTATCAAACCACTACCAGCTAAGGGAAGACATAGATTCATAGGTCTTACCCCCCATTCAATTCCACTTTAAGAACAAATTGAGAAGAAAAAGAGTTCATCCCTCAAAATTTCATAGATAGGGAGTTTTGTTTCATCATAGGAGGTCTGGGTTTTCATTTCATATACACCAAATTTACAATAATCATGATGCACAAGGTCACACCACTACCTATTACCATCTGACCCAAACAACAAATGCAAGAGTCACAAAAACATTTTTCATCATAGGAGGAATAGGTTTTCAAGATAATTTTAGAATGAATGGTATTCACCAACATCAACTACCAACTTAAAAAATACACAATTCATCCCTAAAGGGTTTACAATAAGAAAGGTCTACCAAAGAACCCTAACAAGGAAGTCCCATTGGAGCCCCAAAATGTGAGAGAGAGTACATAAGATCACACCTTGCTTACAAGAGAGGAGATATATACATTTAGGCTACATCAACAACATGGAATCACAAGGGAGATTTCATAAATTCAAGCATGGTAATAATATCCTATCTCTAAAAATAAGCTCCAAGAGTTCAAGAACATGGAACTAATGCTTGGAACAAGTCCCAAACATCAACTACTTCTAGATCCCATCTAAGGAACAACTATCTCAATACAACCTACATTATTATTTTAGGAACTGAAGAGGATATCCATTGGAATGGAGAATGATCCATCATAGAACTAGAGAATCACTAAGTAATACTGATTGATCATGCTATCCCACCATACACCAAAGAAATGGGATGATACACCAAAAATATGGGATGATACCCCCAAAGTATACCAAAGAGAGATGGGACATTACACCATAGCCTACAAAGCATCATAAGTCCTGAGAAATGAGAGTGCACCATAGCCCTCAAAAGCACCAATAGGTCTCAAGTCATGAGAGTGTACCATAGCACTCAAGAATACCACAAGCCTCCAGTCATGGGAGCATAGGCCCAAGTGTTTTTGGACACATACAAGTCCACCACATCAGGCAACCAAGCGAAGTTACAATTTGTGTAACTGTAAAATCATTTATTCAAGGATGGACCATCATCCCAACACTTGCAAAAACTACTCCAAGGATCACATCCAACCATGGAAGAGGAAGTATCGGTGTTGATACCTAGAACTCAACTCTACCCCATAGCTAGACATAATAGCATCATCTTGGATTTGAAATTTTAGTCTACCATTGCAATTCACATGGCCACCATGAACCACCCACTATTAAGATCAAGCTCATTGAACCAATTTGTTTGAATTTTAGGCTACATTCCACCATTGATCACCCATGAATAAAATTTCTTCCAATCTAAGAACCTAAGAGGAAGAGTTCCCAAATCTTATCCTATCTCAAGAATGTTCACTGAAGGACACACCATCATGGCATTCCAATATTACTAAGAACACAAAGCATCAATTTAGAAGCACCTTAGGCAGGACATGCCCTGGCCTCTTCATTACAACATCATTTATCAACAATAGGATTTTCCATAAGGCGTTTAGCAAAATTTCACATCAAGGCACATAGGCCACTTATAAACATATAGAGAAAGTGCTTCAAGAATAAGCATAAGGAAAATACTATACATCAAGTTTGGCCTTCTCATAAGGTGTGTCACAAGCCTACAAGAAAGGGACAACTGATTCACATAGGGAAACAACATCTAGCACTTTTATGTGCATAAGCTATTGATGAGTGGCAAGGTACCCCTACACTCAATCATACAAATAAGAGCAAGTACGCATGATTCATTCAAACTCTACAAATGGACTAGTTGTGGTATCTAAATAGTTACATGTTGATCATAGTTCGCTATCTTCCCACCTGGGCTAGTATTTTTTTTTGTCACGTATGGTTTAGTCTAGTATGAGGCGAATGATGGGATCCTAAACTAATGCTACACCTAAATACAATGGGGAACAATCTTGATTAAGCTAATGGACAATGGAAAATAAAATTTATGCTAACCCTAAGTGTGATGAGCATCCATTCTTAATCATCCATACGCATCTTGGACCTCGTGTACTACTTCTAGGATTACCAAGTGCACATTACTTGAGCACTCCTAGATACGCTACTGGGTTACCAAGTAGTTACAGTTAAGTGTTCATGATTAAGTCATACTCATTTCGTGTTAATCAATAGGAAGTGTAAATGACAATAAAGGAAATATGAACTAAAAATACAACAATAAATAGTTAACAATTAAAGTAATTAAAAGCTAAGTGAATGCTCCAATGATGGAGTAATCTCGATCTTTATTGCCGATCATGTGTATGTCCAAGTACGTCACACTCGAACAAAGGTTCCAGACAATTACAATCACCACACTACGGGCATGCACTAGGGAAAGAACTGAAATTAACTAAAAACTTACAAAAAGACTCTACCCTTAGAGTTACCAACTACTACTTTCCTATGCACCTGAATGTTGTATTTTATAGGCCTACGTAGGAATCATGATATCGTGTATTTGATATCATTATCTAAGTTGCGATATCATGTACCTGATATTGAGGATCCGATATCAAGGCCTGGTAAACCATGATTCATTAGCTATCAAAACTAAATACATCACAACATTACATTATAATCTCATTCATCCAAGGATAGGAATACATTTAGTGAGCATAATACATGACATTTGGGAGTGCTACCCAGGCCTAGAAGGCTATAGGACAAACTACTCAATCCCATCCAAAGCTGAAGGGTTTAGGACACTAGGAGCACACCAAAGCTACACCAAGCTATTCTAAGAAAAACTTGTCTCTGTCTCTACACATACATGTAAGATTGTCACACTAAACCCACTACACAACTATCTCTACATGTATAGGAACAATTCTTACACTGAACCCACTAAATGAATCCCATCAAATGAAAATGAACTGATACATGAATGCAAAAATTGAATAATGTAAGATGCCAACTAAGAATTCATCACTTGCCACAGTGGGACTTCAAGGCATTTCCCACTCCTAAGACATCAGTATCTAGCATGGCTAAGGATATTGTTCTATGCCATTTCCTAACCCAATATCCATAGGGTCTAGGATGGACCACTGTCCTCTATTAGTGCTCATCCAACACTGAGAAGAAAAAAAAATCATGATGTACCTACTACTCCATCACAATAAGGGTACTAATAGATCCACAACCTAATTTTGGGATTCCAAGACCAAGTAACCAAGTAACCAATTCATGAAGGCCTCAAGAGCATACATCTTCCCCATACAAATAGTTCTCATAGAATCAATTGAGGCTACCACTAGCTACATATTTATACCTATGTTTCCTAGAAGGCTAAGATAATAGCTCAAAAATAGAGAAGTTAGCAAGAACATGATCAACACATTAGCCTCATATACAACCATCCAGCATGATCACATAATAGAGAAATATCAATCTCACAACATCATAGAGAGCAATACCTCAACAACACACATAGAGATCACTCATGTAAAACATGATGGATCAGTTGGATACACTCATACAAAATAATTTATCATGAGGCAGACCAAGAGAGAGAGAACTAGAACACTCAAAATTCCAAGATTTGCATACAACAAATATTCCCAGCCACTGACACTAGTTCCAACAAGGATCAAAATCTCAACAAATTCATAAGAGTCATTGGCAATAGAGATTCTTTATCTCAACTTGAAACATAAGGAGGGAGACCAAGGTCTAACCAATAGTATGTCTCAACAAAGCTCCAACTCTCACTATGAAGAGTAACACTAGAGAGGATGCATCCACAAGGAAGACTCTAATCATGAGAGGTGAGGTCTCAACAAGAACCAACAATAGGATGACTTGCTCCATAAGGTCGTCAAATCAAAATGACTAAGAAATAACAATAACTAAGGAAGTAATGCCATACAACGAAGGGCAACACAACCAGCTCAAAAAAGGGAGCACAACACATGAAAGGTCTGTAACAAGGGTAATCATGCCCAAAGCACAAGAGGTTTTCAAAAAGCAAACCACAACAATTTGGCCTTGTGATGGCACACATGACCTCTAAATGCATCCTCAACAATCCCAACAACAAGTCATCACACTGTGTAGAGCACAAAGCCTTGCATTATGAATGATAGACATGACAAAAGAGACATGCATGCAGAATTTGAAAATGGAGCAAGGAAGACACACCTACATAACTAAACAAACATACAATCCCAAACACAAATGTTTGAAGTCTACCAGTGATGGTCTTGATCCACCTAGAACAAGGCTCATCATGAGCACATGTTTAAAGGCCCTCCATCCTAAGGTACCTAGGAACCAACATGTCCTAATTTGTAATTTCCATACTCACTGTATCTAGGGTGAGTAGGAGTGTAAGGATACTACATCTTGCATAATTCAATCAATGCCATATTGATACATGTCATATGGATGGAGACTGATGTGGACACTAGGTCCAATTCATCCTAGATGAATCACTAGAGATCAAAGGTAAAAGCTCCTCATGCAATAACAATTTACACATTGCCAATAGAACTCTCCTCTAACATATCAAATAAAATCACAACTAGTCCAACCACAAGTAAACTAGTGAAGGAAAATACCACAACGTAATCATATACATACTCCAAGAGAATAACATGCATCAATTGCTTAGAATGTAACATTGGCCTCATAATGAAGAGCTTAAGAGTCTTACCATAAGGCAACTCTTCAAATAACATGTAAGAAAATGATCCTATATCACCCAGATGTCTATCCAAAGGGATCATAAATAGAAAACCCTCAATGGTACAACACAACCAAAGGGCACATGCTTATTGCAACATGATTACAAAAATTCTTTGATACCATCTATAATAATTTTACCCCAACATTATCTGGCATCCCAAGGAATTCACTAAGATCCAATGGATCAAAGAAGGAAGACCTAGGGAATATGCCTCTATCAAGTTAGCAATCCATGGAAGGGAGCAAGCAACACAACAACTTCTTAATAAACAAGAAGAATCTCAAGGAGAACAACTAAACTTTGAATGAGAACCTTACAAACAAATACATAAGAAACCCTATAGACAACATCAGTGGAAGGGGAAAGGATGCCTATACAAGGGGGCACCTCACCACCTGGACCCCTCACAATCTGGTACAAGGTTCAACTTGGCACCACACCAAAACTATTCAATCCTGGCTACCTGCATATCTTCAACCATTGTAGAATTAGGGGCATGTAGTTCTACTAAGTGAGGGTAGTATGAAGGGAACTTAGAGAGGGATGCAACAAGAGGGAGTCCTACTACTGGCTTGGTACCACCAAGTCGAGATGGCTTTTCTAACAATTGAGAGCCATCCAAGGGTGCCTCAAAGAGTTTCATGGTTCCAAAACCATGGGGAGAGCCTAGGAGAACCTCTACCTTGAGACATCTCTCACATATGGAGTCTGTTTTTATAGCTTTTAATTTCCATAGAGAATTTTTTGTTGAAATCAACTGTTTTGGTTGTTACAAGTAGAAGGAAATACTTATCTTCATCCAATTGTAGATTATAAGCTTCCTAATTGTTGTAACTTCTACCATCATGAATAACATTTGTTTAATGATTGTTCTTTTTTTCTTAAGAAAAAAGATTCTGAAGAAAAAAAATATGTTGAAGTTGAAGATATGAAAAACCAAGTTAATGTGAATGATAAGAATGATCAAATCACAATAAAGAATCCAGAGTAGATAGAAGCTCTTATGTATATTTTTGCTAGTACTAAAGAAAGTATTAAGTAGCCTAAACATATAGCTTATAAGGAAAATTTGTCCTTGTTTGAAAAGAATACTATTAACTCAAAGATTAAAACTAGTATCAATAAGAAGGTTGTAACTAATGGTGAAGATTCTCCACATAAGATAAATAATAAGTGACAATGTGAGTATCTTCAACTAGTGGTACCATTTTTTTGTTTTGAAATAAATATTGGTATTAAGCTACAACTCTCTATCTTGAATTCTTTTTCTATTTTAAGTTCAAGCATGGATGTTAAAAAGTGATGTAAATTTTGTTAGAATTGGGACCTTCCTTCTAACTATTAATCAATTATCTTCACTTATTTTTCAAAGGTTTTCATTAAAATGTTGTACACTTAAGTAGATAGTTCTAAAATTGGAAATTTTTTTCTTTCCATATTTTTTTGGAGGGGATATTGGATCATAGAAAATGGATAATAATGTTAAAAAAATTTAAAATACAATGGATTATCGAAGAAAGAGTCTAAAGAAATAGCCCAACAGTTTTGTGAATGCCTTTTTAGGTTTTCATCCTTATATCCAATCCTAAAAAACCTTCCCTCTAGACTAGGAAAAGGATTAGGTATTGCCCTTATTCAGAATCATCCTCATGGGTTTTCACTTCTTACTAAAGGGTTTCTTATTAAGAGAAGGAGAAAACTCTTTTTAAAGAAGAAAGAATATGTCAATCAGAGATAAAGAATAAACAATACCTAAAGCTAAAAACTTTCCATCATTGAGCCTCCAAAACAAAAAGAAAGTTAATGCTTTAGAAAACAAATTAATTATTCATCTTTCACTATGATCTTTTTTTCTTAGAGTTATAGCTAAAAAGCAACATCTTTGAAAATCTAGTATTTGATACCTAAAGAAAAGTCACAGTTATGCTTTTATTGTTGGAATATAACTATACAACAAAGCTTTTGAATAGATTAGAGAATAAGTGGTTCAAGAAAATTAAAAATGCAAAGAAATGAAGTAGACAAAGTAGGCTAACCACTAAGAATAACTTCATTGATGCTTGGTTGCAGTTTATTATAAATTCTTAATGTCCATTTCCAAGCATGCTAAGCAACAACACACTCAAAAAACATGATAAAATGAGTCTTCATTTCTAAAAATATTATGAGACCTAATATGTCAGCTAGCTGAGTTGTGGGGATATGATAAAGCATCATTTTGTTAAGTGTGTTAGTTGGCTGAGATATCATAAATGTTATATGCATATGCTACATCATAGATGCTACATTGCATATGTGTTATAGCACCCCTATCAATGCATCTCCATCGGCTGCTACATCATAGATGCTATATCACATTTGCTATAACTTATCTACATCAATGCAGCCAAATGCATTGACACATTCTTGTTAATGTAATTCCTAAATTTTCCTATAAATATGCAATCACCCATCATGTATTTGGTACCATTTGATCAATAGTATAGTTGAACTCTTACAGTTTATTTCTGTAATCTTAGCAAATAGTCAGTGAGTGCCTATAGTGAAGGTTTGAGTTAATTGTACAATGTCTTATTTGAGTGGCATTGTACCTAGACACATTTCATAAACGACAATAAGATCAAGATTTATTCATATTTATTATAGCACTTTAACTTAGGATAGATTTACTTTTAATGTAATTTACTTTTTATATACTTAGTTAATATTTATATTTCTATGCATGTTAATTAATTGATGGAATGAACATGACTAGGTTCAAGCTAAAACATGTATTCACTCAGTAATCCTAGTAGCATTATTGCATGGTTCACCCAATAACATAATACTTGGTAATTCTAGCAATGGGTACATGAATTTAGGATGTGTGCAACAAGCTAGGAATGGACACTTATCATCCTTAGGATAGTTTAGGATTATTCTTCTTATAATTAATTAGATTAAATAATTTATTTTCATATAACTTAGCCTTAGTCTCACAACATAAATAATCATATGCCTTACTTTGGACTAAACCATACATCATAAAGCTACCACTAGTCAAAGTGAGAAGACAATGATCTATAATTAATACTTAACAATCTAGATACCACACTAGTTCAATCCATGGAATTTAACTAGATTACATGTGAACACATGTGATTCATATGATCAGATGTAGGGGATGCTCATTTTTCATCATTGGTACCATTGCCAGGGATGATCTAGTAATCTAAATTAGTTATATTATAAACAATCACTATAAAAATATTAACAATTTATCTTTTAGGAAAATTTAATATTTTAATTCACACACACAAATTATCACCTAAAAACATGTCTCCTACACATAGGACCAATAATCCATCACATGAAGGGAATGTTGATAAGAGTAATAATAGGATCTATATTGAAGAGAATTAGAGTGAACCACTACAAGAAGGAATCTCATATGCTTATTTATATCCTTAATATCTCAAAGACTATGTTCAACTATCATGGACAATTTTAAAGGGGATGAAATAAGTCCTAGAATAAGGAGGACCTCAAGGTCTAGGACCTTCTTCAAACTTAGAAGAGATGAACCAAGGAACCCTTGGGAAAGATATAGGAGCCATGGTAATTCTCCCAATTTACCATGTTCCTCTTCATCTGCAATGTCTACTTTTAACAAAGATGAAAATAAGTATGGATATAGAGCTTTACTAAGGGATCAAAATGTAGATAGAAATAGAGATCAACAAAAATATACAAGATACCAAATGACACATAAATGAGATCATCATAATTGAAAAAATATAAATAGAGATTATGATCATGACATATCTTATGATGATGAATCCTTTCTTGACTACTAGCAACATGATACAAATTATGGAGGTAATTAGAATACCTCATAGGCATCAAGGGAAAGTTGCATTAAAAAAATTGATATGAATAACATTTCTAAATTTAAGGGAGACTATAATTCTAATCCAAAACATTATTTACAAGCCTTCCATGATATCTATGCATTGCAAATTATCAAAATTAAGTTGCAAAATCTTAAAATCTTACCTAGTAAACTAATAGAAAAAGATGAAAATTGGTATAGATCATTGAAACCAGACTCAATCCACCAATGGTCACAAATGCTTAAGCTCTTCAATGAAAAATACCAAACCTATTCAAGAGTGTTCAATCTAAGAAAACAAATCCAAGGATGGAATCAAGAAAACCATGAATCCCTAGATATATCCTTGGATAGATACTATTCTCTACTACATAGAAGCCCAAGCCATGGATCTTCTAAAAAATAATAGCTTTGTCACATCATAGATGGGCTTCATAACAAAACAAGGAGGATCCTTGGGGTCTATGCACAAGGAAAATTATCAAATTTGAGAGCCCATCAAATAGAAAGACTAATTGAACATGTGGCAAAAGAAGAAGAAGAGTTGTATAAAAGGGAGAGCATAGAGAAATATAACTAGGAGCCAACTCTTAACAAAGACAAGGTCCATATTTGTGATCAAGAAAAATAGGTAGCTCTAGATGAGTTCATTTAACATAAAACCTTTCCAATACAAAATTCTATCACTAAGATTAAAGAAAGGGTAGATAAGATGTGGGAGTTGATGAATGAAAATGTTACAACCAACTTAAAAATCATAGAGAAGAAGGTAAATCAAATTGGATCAAGTGATCAAAATAAGAAGCAGAAAAAGAATAAGAAAATAGGCAAAGAAACTTATTCACAACAATGGAAACTAACTATAGTATAAGGGGTTACAAAATCAGATTTGGAGAAGGAAGATGGATATGACATTTTTCAATACAAACATTGAAAGGGCTATTGCCCATTTATGTTACATCTACAAGAGTTTGGAGCTTTTTATTTGAATCCCAAGTTTGTAGAAAAGTAAATGCCTAGAAGATTACCTTACCCACAAGGCTATTGTAGATAGTCCTACAACCAATAGTACTATATCAATGAGACTTCTTATCAATCTCAAGACTACTATCAACCATAATGGAAAAACCCACAATCTTGGGGGATGCCATCAATAAACTAACAATGCCTTTTTTCTAGTTAGACCCTTATGTATAAAATGGTCAACAACATGTTTCTCCAAATGGTTCTACTTCTTATGTCTCAAATAACTAGTACTACTCTCTTGAATATCATTGATGCCCAACATCTTCTATGGGATCACCATCCCATGCCTCTTATCATCCATTACATTTTCAATACTCTCATAATTCCCTCCAACATATGTCACCACCAATAATGCAAGAAAGATTGGCATCACAACCTCAACAAAAGAATTCAACTTGCGCTATGAACATACAAAAGGATAATAGTGCTAATAACCCTTAGTAAAAGTCTCAAAAGCATCCTTTCTTTAGGATAGTTACTACACATGTAAATCAAACTAGTAGACCTACTAGCTCATTAGAACTAGCATAAGGACAATCTAATGCAACCCCCTTCCTCACAAAGAAAATGTCTCCTAATTCTCCAAAAAAGCCAAAAACCATTACCAATCCAACACAAAACATAAAAGATGCACCTATCACTATGAAGAGACAAAAAATTTCATGCATTACTAATAATAATAAAGGATGCAATTGTGGGTTGAAAGCTCAAAGAAATAACACAATCCATATACCAATCCACAACAAACTAAAGAAACAAGTATGTGTACAAAACTATGTCTACATAAAAGTTGCTAAACCAAAAGATACCCAGTGGCTAGAAAATTAGAATACTAAACCATTCAAAAGATGCATGAAAACTTCTAACCCACTTATCAGTTGTAGTCTTAAGAAAATGAACCAAACAAAAAACTATGAGATGAACATCTTACACTCTTACTATATAGCAAAAGAAGATTTTAAATAAGGAGATTTAAGAACTAAAATCAAAAATTATAAAAAACACATATATGGATCATCTAATAAGAAAACACCTTCTAATCCAGCTGAATATATGCCTCCAAATGATCAACACTTGATTATCATCAATGTTAAATTTTCTAATAAACAAGAACTTAAATTACTAAAGATGATAAATGGAAAAATTATGGTGTATAACCAAGGGAATGTGTGGTCCATTTTCCAAATATTCATCCATGAGTTTAGTCATGGGGGAGATGCCCCATATTTAATTAAGAATTAATAAGTGCATTTTCACTTTTTGTTTTATAATTTTTTATAATTTTTCCTTTTTCTTAAAAAAATTTTCAATTCTTATTATTTTTATTTTATTTATAATTTTCTCTTTTCATTAGTCTTTTCATTTATGTTTTAACGAAGTTTACTATGGTTTTTTAAATAATTTTGTTAGTCATGATGCAAAAGTCAACATCATGTATTGGATATTTATCCTATGTTATCAAGTTGATTGGGTAAATAATCATGTATTGCAGTGAGACCACATCATCCATCCCTCTAGATTCTCTAAATAAAAGTTCTTTATAATGAAAACAATATCAATTTTCATACACAAAACTAAAATTAACTAATGATCATTGTGCCTTAAAGAAAAGGGGAAAGATCAAGTAGGAATAGAAATTTATTGGGTTCTCTTCTTAACTTCATTCTTAAGGCCTATGACTTCTCATGGAATGTATCATCACTCCTTCTATAGATCATAAAATGAAGTATATCTTTGAAACATGTGATTCCCATTCAACAAAAAGAAAATAAAGGTAAAAAAAAACCAAAGAGAAATAAACATACCTCTTTAAAGATCTCTTGGGATACAAGCATTAGTTATGGGGATAGAAAGAAATGTTACCCATACTTGAAGGCATCTCTTTAACTAAGGATAACATTTCTTCTTTAATAATCTATAAACTACTTTTCTCTTCTCTTTTCCTCTCTATTTAGAGTAATGCTTATTCTTTATTATTATTGTCAACTCATGATGGTAGGCAAGAAGGGGTACATTAATGCAAGGTCACTCTTAATGGTATGGACTTGGTCTAAAACTTGGAAAGATAGGTATAATGGTTGTCTTAATCAGAATTGAAATAATAACCTATTATGGACATGATCAAGTACCTCACATTCCCATCTCTATAATTTCTTCTCATCCCATGATTCACCGCATTGCTATATGCAATTATGAGGATAATGGATTTGTATAGTATAGTGTAGGATCCTAACCAAAGAGGTTGTATGTTTTTTGAAATAAAGGCATGATCTACATTTAACTTCTCAGGTATCCACAAACATCTATAGAAGTAGTTATGTGAGGGAATTATGGTAGGAGATTGCTTTGGGAAGGATCCACTTGCATGACTTTTGTTGATCATAGTCTAAACTAAAACATCACATCTTTTAGGACATCATGGAAAACTTCTCAAACTTTATGCATGATTTTGGAACTTCTCATGAATTTAGATTAATTTTTACTAACTTTTATATTAAACTATCCTCTAAAGTTAATTTTTTTGGCCATCTCATGAACCAAACCTTTGGTTTTAGTTATTTAAAAACTTATGAGCTTCTGGAGTTGAGCTCATTTATCATAAGGGGCTAAGGATGTACTTTTTGAAATTTTTCTAAAACCCTATTTCAAATAGTATGGTAACTAATATTAAAAATAATCAAAATTACTATAATAACTTAATGATTTTAGTTATGTTAAAGCCTTTTAATGAGTCATGATTGTATCATCCTTGATATCAAATACCCGATATCGAGGCTCCAATATCGAATACTCGATATCATGTCCCAAGATGCAATGTTGGATATCCGATATCATCTCCTCCATGCCAGCCTATAAATACAAAACTTGGGTGTATAATTGGAACATATTTTTGTTCTTATTTTTTGATAGCTTTTCTTAGATTTTTGATTTCAAGTTTTGTTATTCCTAATGCATGCCTGCAATGTGATGTTTGTGATTATAAGGCATTCTTATTCGAGTGTGAATTACTTGGACACTTTACATGATTAGAAATAAATATCACGATTACCTTCATCATTTCAACATCCACTTAGAGATTTATTATTGATTTAATTGTTTAATTATTTACTATTTTCTTTAGTTAATATTTCCATTTATTGCTATTTACTATTCCTATCATTAAGCAAAATGAGTACGACTTAATCACGAGCACTTAAGTATAATTACTTGGTAACCTAGTAGTGTACGCATGCTTGGCAATCCCCACAGTAGTTATATGAAATCCAAGGCATGTATAGACAATTGGGGATAGATACTCATCGCATGTAAGCTAGTTTAGATCTTATTTTCCATTGTTCTTTAACTTAATTAATTAATCTCTTTATCATCATTAGGAGTAGCATAGGGTTAGATGACATCATCATATGCCTCACTTTGGACTAAACCATATGTGACAAAGCTACCATTAGTTGAAGTGGGAAGACAACAAACTACAATCAAAGCATAAAAATTTAGATGTACAACTAGTCCCATCCACAAAATTTGAGCAAATTATGCATGAACACTTGTTATTCATATGGTTTGGCATAGGGTTACCTCACTGCACATCACCTTTAGAAACATTATTATGAAATCACCTTGATCATAAATACTAAACTTTTTTCGAATGTTACGCTAACCAAGGATCCAAAAAGGATTAATTATTAAGGAGAAATTACCAAAAGTAACATTGATCATTTAGCAATTGTAGATGATGATAAAAGGAATGCCTAAGCTTGAAGGTCTTTAAAGGTAAGGAAAATAGGTCAAGAGAAGGACAAAGCAGGATATGTTCATGAACAAACAGTAGGACATACAAGGATTAAAGCTTAAGCATCACATGTTTTCTACACCCATGAGATGATGAGAAGAAATTTTAGTCCATCCTTCAGAAATATTCTACATAAAAGAGAAGCATGAACATAACAATCATGGTTGGAAAATCTACCACCACTAGCGACAACAAGAAGATTCATCTTTGGTGGATTTCTAAAGACTTCCACAATTTTCTAAAATTTAATCTCCATCCAACCTTTTTCGCATTTTATACTACATCCACTTAAATAAAAGCTTTTAATGTAGCACTCTAATTTTGTAATGGTAGCTACTCTATTCTTGGTCACCCAATAATTTTTATTATGGAACTTCATCCACTTATATATAACTTGAGGACAAATTTTCAGTCAACTGTGGGGGTATGATGGGACCTAATATGTCATGTGGCTAAGTCATGGAAAAAAAATAAAGCATTATTTTATCAAGTTTTTTAGTTAGTTGAGATATCGTAGATGCTATATTGCATATGCTACATTGTAGATGGTATGTCGCATCTCTATCGGTGTATCTCATTTAGTTGCTACATCATAGATGCTCTATTACATTTGCTATATCATAAATGATAATCATATCTTCTATAACTTAGCTACATTGCTGTAGATACATCAATGTAAATGTGTTGATGTAGATGCATTGACACATCTTTGTCAATGCAACCAAATGCATTAACGCATCTTCATTAACATAATGCCTATACTTGCCAACAACTATGTAAGCATCTATCATGTATTTGTTACCATTTGGTCAATAGTATAGCTAAAATCTTGTAGTTTATTTCTATAATCTTAGCATATAGTTAGTGAGTGCCTATAGTATGGGTTTGAGTCAATTATACAATGTCTTATTTGAGTGGCATTGTACCTGAGCACATTTCATGAATGACAATAAGATTGAGATTGATTCATATTCATTGCAACACTTTTAAGTAGAATAGATTTA
This sequence comes from Gnetum montanum, assembly GCA_015680685.1. Classification (NCBI taxonomy): domain Eukaryota; kingdom Viridiplantae; phylum Streptophyta; class Gnetopsida; order Gnetales; family Gnetaceae; genus Gnetum; species Gnetum montanum. Next base: position 371,792 of record MNCI01038211.1, on the reverse strand, counting down.
TTTTCAATGTAATTTACTTTCTATATACTTAGTTAATATTTATATTTCCATACATGTTAATCAATCAGTGAAATGAGCACAACCAATTTTGAGCATAAACACATATTCACTTAATAATGCTAGTAGCGTTAATGCTTGGTCTACTTAGTAGCATAACATTTGCTAATCCCAGTAATAGCTACGTGAGTTTAGGATGTATGAAACAAGCTAGGAACATACACTTATCACTCTTAGGATAGTTTAGGATTTATCTTCTTTTTATTAATTAGATTAAATAGCTGATGAGCGGCGAGGTACCCCTACGCTCAACCATATGAATATGAGTGTTTCATGCACGATCTAGTTCGATTCTAAGGACTATGTGCTTATGCGCCCTTGTGGAACAAGGATGGGTTGGTTGATCGTTGTCTTCCCAAGCTTACCTGTATGTCACAATTGTATGGTTAAGTAAGCTTGAGGCAGATGATTTTTATAGCTTTTATGTTTTTATGTCCTACACTAGTAGGGAAGGAGAGAGGTAACTAAGTGACTAATTTAACTTAACTATTCATTAACTAAGTTCTAACTAATCCTAACACTAGCATTTGTTCCCACTTTCTGTACACATCTTAAACCAGTGCAACACTACTCAGATTACCAAACGCTAATCATTATTGGGTTACCAAGCATTACATGCATGCTTGAAGTGGTCATGCTTGTGTAATTTAACGATTTGCTTAATTGATCAAAATGAATTGTTGTGCTAATAACATAAATGTAAAGTGCATAAAATAAAATAAAATAAAATAAATGCATAAGAAAACAAATCTCAAGTGCTACCAGGATGAACCAAAGAGCTCGTCTTTATTGCCAATACAATGGTGTGCTCAGGTACAACAATGCTTGAATAAAGATCCATCCACACTTCAACCTCCTACTGCGAGCACTTGGAAAATATTCTAACTTTCAAACAGACTACAAGAGTTTCGCTACTTGACTGCTAAAAGACTTCTTCTCAATTGTGCACATGGGCACTATATTTATAGACTTGGAAGAAACCACTCTAATAATTAGAATAACTGCTAAAGTAACCACTCTAATAATTAGAATAACTACTAAAGTAACTGCTACAGTAACCACTCTAATAATTAGAATAACTGCTAGAGTAACCGCTAGAGTAACCACTCTAATAATTAGAGTAACTGCTAGACCTTTATGAATAAGATAACACAAAAAATATGAATTTTAGGAAATATAAGAGCTTTTCAAATATCTTTCATTTTCCTCATCTAAAATTACAATTATAATTGCATTTTTCAGGCCTTGTTAAATTTTTTATGAATAAAATCATTCTTTGTAATGATCTCATAAGAAGCTTTCAAATTAAAAGGAAAAACATATTTGCCATCTTTCCAAAAAATATATTTGAAAAAATCTAATACAAGATGTTGTCAACTTTAAATAAATTTTGAAAATTAGAAATTAATTTTTCAACATTTTTGTCTCTTTCTATTCAAACCATAGATCCAAGAAGCTTCATTCTAAGTAATCCATCTATTATGCATACATAGATAAGAAACTACAGTGATACCAAATTTGCTCCAACTGGTACACAATTTAGATGCATTAGTAGCCTAAGCTCCTTCATTAAAAGAAAGCCACTGTGGGCTAATTTGCTTAAGGATATATGCTAAAACTATAATATGATCATAATTCCAATATTTATCAAACTTGCACCATATTTTCTAAATTTTTTCAATAATTATAGAACCAAGAATAGAAATAACCTAAGGAAAAAGAAGATAGTAAAGAAGTTATTAGAAGACCAACTATTATCATTTTTATGTTTTTCATGCATAAGTCTATTTTGTTTGGATATTTTTTGATGATGTTTATTCAATGTCAAGTTTGTGATGTACATTGACTTGTTTTCTTATTATTAATATTTTTTTGCATTCTAACACCCTCCCCAACCACCACCACCTACACCCACTCCCACTCTTCCTTGATTAGGAAATTAAATGGCCACAAATATTTGGGTTATTATTTTTTTAGTTTAAGGCCTACAAGTTCCATTGAGTTTGATCATAAACTAAGTTAGCTATGAAATCTTTTAAATTTTACTTATCTATTTATATTTAGATAATGGAAAGGCAACATTTTTCAAATAGAAAATTAATGAGTAGAAAAATAAGAAAAAGAATCGCTAGTCAAGGAAAACCAAAATGGTGGCCCCTCTTCTCACATTAGAAAGGGTATTAATGCAAAAATTTTGGTCAGAACACAAAATACCCTAAAAACACAATTTCACAAAGCATTTGCCTAGGGCACTTTGTATATGGACACAACTAGCTTAGGAATAGTACCAATTGAAGAGTTAAATGAATGATATAATAATTATAAATAAAATTAAATTGAGAGTTTTAACTTGTTTGCATTAGATTAAAAATTTAGATAAAGGGAGAGAAAAGAGAAAATAACTTAAGTAGATAACAACATAAAATAATAAAATTTAAACAAGCTAAAAAGACAAGAAACTTAGCAAAGATATAAGTTGAAATAATAATGGCTTATAGGAAGCAATAATGGCATTATCATCAAACATTAATAGTAACTTCTAAGTAGTAGCAATAGTAACAAGCATGTAGTAGTGGCAATAACAAACAATTGTATAAGCACATAGATGTACCAATAGCAAAAAGTAGCTAGTAGTAATTTGCAAGTAGCAAGAACATTGAACAACAAGAGCAACTTGCCAAAAAGAAGCAATAATATAAGAATGGAGATGGAAGAAGTAGTAATGTAAGAATGGAGATGTAAGAACACAAAGGAAATTGTGAATGGAAGGGAACATGAAATACATCAACAAAAAGAAAAGATATAGAGAAGGATTTTTTAAAATTAAATCTCCTCAAACAATGCTCCTTTCTTTCATGTTTGGGCTTTTATAGCCATTTGATGCTTCCTTCAAAAGAGAAAAGCATGGATACTGTATGTCTTTATGTGTAACTATAAATTTTGTTTTGATAGTTTAGCTTATCTTCCTAAATTTTTATCCTACTTTAAAATATTTTTTAATTATCTTTTATCTCTTCATTTTTCTCCATGGGCACTACATATTCAATCAAATAAAAAACATATATGAATAGACTAATTGTTATCTAAGAAAATTAAAGGTGAGGTCCCACAAGTAGGTGATGTTGTACACAACTATCTATTACGTAATTACTAACACATATTTGTATTTCTACACCATCAGATTTTATTTTTTCTTTTTGACCCATTTCAGGGTAATATAGGGGCCATTCCCTAGCTTAAGCCCCACATCCATAGGACAGGCCACCACTTTCTTCCACTTTAGCAGTTTCAACCAATGCAAGGTAGTGGTCCCTACTCCAACAACATTGCTTATCAATTAAAACTTTATAGTGGAACCACTCACTCTAATCTATTACATCCCGATCGAACATATATAGTTCAATTAAAACTTTATAACTCAACATTGCTTTTCAGAATCAAATTTATAAACTGAAGCTTCCAAATCAAGAGTCTTACCATTAGGCTAACACCTTATTGTTGGCACACAATAAAAAATGATCAATTTAAGTGAGATAGTAAAGTATTTTTTATGAGGTTGACTTCAAGGCTGGGGGCAGCCACTCCCAAATAATAAGCTTTTGATTATCTGCCCTCGGGGAGACCCACTAAGAGAAATGTACACTGAAGCTGATGATCCTTTTTAAGTTACCATGTTACATAACCAACTTGCCTGAGCATGGCGTAGATGCCGTTGAGCGTGTGAAAAGAACCATGTTCAAAAGTGAGTGGAATAATCAAGGACAGCGAATGAAATGGAAAACAATCGTTTTGCGTTCTTTGATGTTGGTGTGTCTGTGGCTGTGATTGTGGCGGTGGCTCTGGCTGTGGTTGGAATCCACTCCACGCCTTTCCTCAATCAAAAATCAGAACGATTACGACTTAGAAAGTGCAGAGGCCTGCAATCAAAAACTGACAAGAGAGCCACGGATTTGTTTAATGCCTTTCAGCAGTCCATAAACAATGCACGGTGGCTTGTCTTTTAGTTTTCGTGTAACGAGGCGGCAAGTTTAACGATATGGGACCATCCTGCAGAAAAAGCGCAGAAACAGGCGTCGCTGCGATACTCATGGCACGCAGAATCACCGTTCAAAAAGCTCAAACTTATCTCCATTTCTAACCTGAAACCAACCCACAATCCAAATCCGCGTCCCTGCAAAAGGTAACAGTGCAGTTGCAGAGTTAGGGTCTAGCGCGTGCATGATTATGCGTAGTAATGATAGCTGCAGCAACTCATTCCTTTTGCATCAATGGCGCCTTGACGCATCCTTCGCTCTCCAAAAAAAGGAATTCTTCAAATTTCAAACATTAAACTTTAACGCAACACCTGGTACCCGTCACGCCATGTCATGTACAATCCTGCATTTGGACGGCAACATCACCCTCATTCTCCTACTCTCAAACCACACGTCGCCATTGACGCGGAGGAAGCACTGTTAATGCTATCTACAAATTCTAGCCCCGGCATGCCTTCGTTCACATTGGCCGACTGCGGATTGCCTTTTTGATTTGCCTTTGCTAGGGATGCTTTAAAGGTAACTCAGCTCAGCTCAAACTTTAAGGATGCAGAGAAGGATCATTGCAGAGAAGGATCATTACACGGAGGCTCAATGCTCATCTTGTCAAGTAGGTCTCTCAAGAGTTGATAGATCATTACTTGGAGGTTGAATACTCATTCCACCAAGCAAGTTTACCAGGTGAAGTACCTGATAGGTCTCCCAAGAGCCCTTAGTGAAGTACCCAATAGGTCTCCCAAGAGCATTATTAGGCTCAATCCTTATCCACTAAGCAGGTCTCCTAAGTAGGTCTCCAAAAGCCTAAAGATCTTAATTTCGAGGCTCTCAATATTAATCCCGCCAAGCAATTCTTGGAAAGTGAGCATAGGTGAAAGCCTAATCTCTAGATAGAAAGCAAGTGAAATCAGTAAAATGACTGATACACCTTCTTCTTGGACTACTAACAGCAGTCCTTTTATGTTCCCAGTCCATGGTATCAAGTATGATATTAATGGCAATTGTATGGGGAGCAGCAGGAGGAGGAGGTACAGAGGGGTGAGAAGGAGAAGTTGGGGGAAGTGGGTATCAGAGATCCGGCAGCCGGGCAAGCGGAGAAGGATATGGCTGGGCTCATTTGACACGCCTGAGATGGCTGCCCGTGCATACGATGTTGCTGCTTTGTGCCTTAAGGGCTCATCGGCCCTGCCCAATTTCCCTCACCTCCTCCACACCCTGCCCATCCCCTCCTCTCTTCACCCCCGCGACATTCAGGCTGCGGCTGCTCGGGCTGCAGCCGAGCTTCAGCTTCAGCCAGCAGCCACAGCCTCAGCCTCAGCTTCTTCATCTTCATCTTCCTCTTCCTCTTGGTGTTTGGCCTCTTCCGGTCTGGGAAATGTAGGCCAAAACGTTGATCCAGAGGCAGTCCCAGTCCCAGTCCCAGTCCCAGTCCCAGTCCCAGCAGAGACAACACCATTATTGGAAGAGATGCAAGTGCAGGATTACCACCTAACGTGGGCGTCCTCACCAAATCTTATTAATGGCGGTGAAGCCGAATGTGAATATGATACTACCACTACTGGTTCCTACATTGATGTAATTCCCCTCTGGTCATAAGCAATTTTGTTGTCTTTGTTCCATCTTCCGCGTCCGCATCGTCTGTATAGTGATAATGTCCGTCTGCTTATGTTTTCTTTACATAGTTCTAGACTTTTGTGTTCGTGATTTATATGATCCAGATGGTCTCTGTAAAGTTTCAGTTTCAGCGTTTTATATATCGTGCTTAATTATACTTCAATCCCCGAGTCGGATGCACTGTACCGGACAAGTCGCTATGCATAATAGCTTCTTAATTTATCACTCATGCAAGCTCTTCTTGGACGCCTTTTTAAGTGGATGGATCCAACAGCACTGCAGCATCATTTCTGAATTATCTCAGTTATTCTACGTACCGACTGTAATATGTGAGAATGCGATGATTCGACGTGCTGTCTTGTAAATGTGCTCTTTATTACTTGCTTGGTAACGAAGGCTCTAACCTGTGGTCCTCCTTTGCGTGCAGTATTTCCATGCTTATTAAATGAACTATTCGCTCATTTATGTTCTTTAATCGGATAATAAGGTAAAATTTTAATTATAGTTTTCCTTTAACAGTAAAGATTTATATTATTTAAGGTAAAATCCATAATATAATCTGCTTGTAACGAAACATTATTGGATGACAGTTTCAATTTAAAATGAAAAAGATGGCAAAGCTATAAATAGCGATTAGCGTAAAAGAAAAACAGATGTAAGAGAAACCTTCATAATAAAATAGACTTTAGATTTTTAGTTTTGTGGATAAAACTTGACTGTCTATGTCTTTAATGAAAATATATTTTATAGAGAGGCTCTAAGACTATGAAGGTGACAATGAACTTTTATTTAGAATCAAGAAATGATTTTTACATGGATGCATGAAAGGCATGAATACCATAAAAGCTTAAGTTAAACATCTCATTCAATGTCATTGTAGTTCAAAGTGTTAAAGCAATAGAAGAGCTCTCTTTCCCTTTTACTATGTGTGTGGGGTTTCAACCTCCATTCCTTTCTTCCATTCTCTCATTCATGTTTCTTTCATGGGTCAAACCCTACACTACGTACCAGAAGCATGAATGCAAACAGATGCGTATAGGATTCTTTGTGTAATTTTCTTAATTTAAATTTAAAATAATATTTGATAAAGGTAAAATGTTAAAAAATAAAAAATATATTTTATATATTTTATTATTTTTTAATTCACATCCCCACCTTTGAACCTGTCCCCAATCTTTGCATCTAGTTATGTACCCAAATGCAAATTGAACAATCCTTGATTCTTGGCTTCCAAGAATCAGATTCATTTTATGCATAGGTTGAACTTCTCAATGGTTCTCACATCAAGTTTCTTTTAAGCCATTCTTTCAATTACTTCTCACAAGCGATTCTTGTAGTTATCTCTCAATTGCTTATAAGAATCCTCTTGTGAATTAAAAGATTTCTCTCATGTGAATCTTTCAATTTAAGTTCCTACACCTTTTCTCTTATGTTTACATGCTTTTTAGATTTCAATTACATGTTTATGTAATTACTGATATGTGTTGGATATTTAGATGATGTGTAGTGGTTAATATGTCAAACTGATTACAAGGCTAACATATTATCCCTACTAGGATCAATATTCAAAACATGATTACATTTCCATAGGCTTTATGTGGTGATTCATCTATTATATATATATATATATTGGTGTTATTACTTTTCTTTGGAACTATTACTTTTTGTATAACTAACAAAATCCTTATTCTCATATAGGCTATAGGCTTTATTACTGTTGTATCCTCTGTATAGTCTTATGTGATCTCTTTGTAGTTCTCCTAACTTATGCTTCACGAAAGAGTTGCAGGTACATTTTAAATCCTTAATAAAGTTTCTATTTTCCTTTTTCGTGTTAAAATCATGTTCTTGATGTTAAAGTTTCATTTCATTTTGATATGCAATATAAAAGCTATGCATTTAAATGGAATGGTACATTACAAAAATGACATCAAAGCATAAAAGAGTGTATGAGACTATGGAGGGCCAAAATTGAAATTAGAAACTAGCAGAAAAATTTCATTAAAATAAGAACAGAAAAGGGTTAAAATTATACATATAAAAGAGCCTACAACTAGAACTAGAGAAAATGTGATAATAAACCTATAGGATTATCCTTCTTATATACAAAGTAATAAATAAACCAAAAGTAGCAAAGTAGACCAAAATATCTAAATTAATAGAGAGACCATATGTATGAATCAAGTGACTAGATATTTTTGAATGCTTTCAAAGTTATTGAGGGTTAGAAAAACACTAAATAACCTTATGTAGATCTAAGAGGGATTAACCAATCTAAAATATATAATTACTACCTTTTTCCATGATCTTCTTGCATCACATCAAGTCATTACTCTCTCCAGGTTTAAAGTTCTTTAAATGAAATTGAAGAGATTCAACCTCCCTCTACAAATAAGAGGATCCAGCATAAATACCTATGAAGGATTAAAAAAGAGAGAGAAGAGAAAATTAAACTTCAATGCCTTGCCCTTAGTGTTAGGATAGGTGCTTTTGATGGTAAGATATTTTGGAATGCACACTTTTCTTTCTAATTCAACAATGATATGTTCAAGGTGTTGAATGCTTTTGGAAGCATCTATAGGCACATGATGAAGTAGAGAAGGTTTTTCAACATAAGTCACATAAAATTCACTAATCTTACTAGTGATAGGATTTTTTTGTGTAGATATGATCCTATAATGCAAGATTAAAATTTCTTAAAATGATGGACTTGAACCAAAAGAAACCTTTTCATCTTCTTAAATTACATTCATACTATCTATAACTTGAAGTAAATATACATAAAGATCATCATTAGTAGTATATGGTAGAGCAGGGAATTTTTGTCAGTGAGTAAGAACACTAGGTAAAACTTAAAAAGAGTTTCTTGAAGAAATGGGAGAGGGCATAGGAAATGAGTCCAATGTGCTATGTCCACAACCCTTCCTCTACCCTGAATAGAAACTACATGGTGCATTTCTAATCCAACAAAACATGTCTCTTGACCAAAATTTTCAACTTCAATATTAGACCATATATCTTCAATCAACATATTAATTTTTGAAAGTGAAAGGAATAAATTACCAATATTGAGGTTAGAAGGTATCCAAATTGCAATTGTATCAAAAGGATTGATTTCTTATACAGCTAGTGCTCAAGATATTAATTGATGCAAGAAGGTCTCAACCTACTTCCACTTACCCTTGTGTTTCTTCTACAATAAATAAGGAAGGACAATCATTCATAATCATCAAAAAATAAATATAAGTACCATATCAATATAAGAATAAAAATAAAAGTATTACTTGTGATCAATAGGAGGTAGTGAAGGATAATTATTTTAAGGTTTTCTTCATGGGTTGATCTTGTGGTGGATCTACTCCTCCCAATTTTTTGATGTTGGTGTTTACATCTTCATTTTCTTGCAATGATAAGATTTTCTAAACATCACTATTAAACAAAGAAAAAAATAGTAAATTAAAATTTAAAATAAATACTAGAGTAAAATGTGAGAAGCTAGATAAGTTGTGAAAATCACCTACTTTCATAAGAGTGGATTAAACCAAGATAGTTCTAGATTTTGATAAAGTTTCAACTGAAATAACTTTTTGAGATTTAGAAAAAATAAAATCATGATACTCTAACTTACATTGCATGATTGATATACATTGAAAATCACATCTTATTCCAAAGTAGGAACCTAATAGAAGTACTCCCATATTGGTTTCACCACTTAAGAAACCATTAATCAAAGCAAGGAACATGGCTAGTTGATCTTCAAAAATTTTATGCCAATAATATGAGTTTTCCAACATGGCGTGATGGAGATATTACATGTAATAAGTTAGGATAAAAGCTAGTTGTTTATCTAAAACCCTCTTCTAGCAATGAATGAACCAATATAGAAAAGACATTCATCATTGAAGGTAAAAATTTTGAAACCATAATATAAAGGCCTTAATCTTCTTACATCAAGTTAGGAATCATAATATAAACATCATCGAACAATTTGGTTTCCTAAAGGCCTTAATCTTCTTACTTGAATTTTTATGAATAAAAGGAATAATGAAACCCTCATGAAGATCAAGGATAGTATGAAGGATTTTAGCACCAAAATAACAAGTATATTTAGATGTTTTGATGCAAACATTTTTAACATCAAAGTTATCTAAGATCTTATCTAATATAGAAGTGGAAGATCAAAATGTAGAATGCTGAGGAGATCAAAGATGTGAAAGCTCTTCAACTAAGAGAATTCATGATTTTGAAGTGAACTTGAAACTACAACTCAAACTTCTTGGCGATGGTTATCATGCCATTTTAGCCTAGGAAAATTTTTATTGATACCTATGTTGTTGTTTTTTTTTTCAGTCTAGAGCTTTCACAATTAAAAAATTCTACAAATGAGACAAGCAACCAAAGGAGACAAATAATGATAACTTATATAATCATAAATGACTATAAATAATAGTAAAGATGAGAAAATTACCTTGAGGAAAGCTTGAGTAGAATAGGGAAGCACATGAAAGATGTGAAAAATATAAGAGACATGTGAAGAATGAGTAAAATATAAGAGGAAAGGAAGGATATTTATAGGATTTAGATGATAATTAGGATTTGCGCATGTGTAACATTAAATTGAACACATGTTGATTTAGTGGAATTCAAGTAACATTCCAATTAAATTTAAATGGGCCCACAATGAGTCAACCAATACTTCTATTGTAATCATCCCTATTACAAGTGGAACACAATATAGTACCTATAACTATCCTTGTCACAAGGTAAATGATGTTTAGATACTTGCTATTCTTGTTACAAACTAGAAAACTGTGAAGTTTCCTTAAAGCAAGGTTGGTAAGTTGGAAACCAAGAAATCTAATGAAACTACATTAAGTATTTGGAATCATGATTACCTTTATTAGCCTCTTAGTGATTACCCTTTTCATCATATTTTTCAATGGTGATAAGAATAGTCACTAAGAGGGTGATAGGGGATGTGAAAAATATGATGATAGAGATGCTGATAGGAGGTGTGGGAAATATTAGAAGAATATAAAAAATGAGTAAAATATGAGAGAGAAAAGGGGTACTTATAGGATTCAAGTGATAGTTGGGATTTGAGCATGTATCACACCTAGTTAGGCACATGTTAACTTGGTGAGACCCAAGGAATATTCCATCTAAAGTTGACTAGTCCTACATGAGTTAATTAATCCTTCTATGGTGACTTTCCTTTTTATAAGTGAAACATAATATAGTACCTATGAAAATCCATATCATAAGATATATGATGTTTAGAAACTTATGATCATTTCTATCATAAGTTAAGAAACTACAAAGATGTCCTAAAAGTAAGGTTAGGAAATTGGAAATTATGAAATTTAATGAAATTGCATTAAGGATTTGGAATCATGATTGTCATTGTCCTCCTCTCAGTGATCATTCTTATTACCTACAAAAATGTCCAAGCTTTTTAAAATTTCTAATACATGATGACTATCCTTGTCAAAAGCATGCTAATGAAGATTGGACTTAAATTAAAAGCATATAAATGTAACTAGCCTTGTCAAGGCATGACCACCTCTATCACAACCAATATAATTTATATGATGCACTAAAAAAATTTTCTTGTAACTAATATAATGTATATGATGTCTTCAGCATCTCTATTGCAAGTAATATGAGTTTGGAAAGGTCTAAGATGAGTTGAGAATTAGGGAAGATGCAAGAGAAAGGGGAATACTAGAATTAATTATGACCACTTATATCACATAGGGAGGTCATCATGACTATTGTTATTAGTAGGAAGGATACCATAACCATTCCTACCAACATTTCTTAGTACTTTTCATTGTCCTTGTTAACCAGGAAATGATCTTAAGCATCATGTTATCAATATCAAAGTTTTTACTACCCTTGCTAGCACTTTAAGGATTCATGACCAAACTTATTACTTATTATAACATCTTAACTACAATTTACAACTTGAAATATGTTGATCATCCTTATTAGTATTATGGGGCTTGGTAACCATCATTATTAGATAGTGAACTACCATGAATTCCTCTATTAAGGTCAAAAGTATTGATGATTACCATAATTCATAAACTAACTATTGTGATCATCCCTGTCACAACCTAGAAATTATGTAACCATTCCCATCATACCTAGGAAGAATGAAAAGCTAACAAATCTTTATGGAAAAGCATGAAATTAACCTAGAATCTTTATTATGGAATTAGAAAGCATTGAGAAGGGATAAAAGCTACAAATTTACTCCTAATGATGCCTATCCCTATCACAATCTTGTCATATTTTGGAACCTTAAAAATTCACTAAAAAGTCTTAAGAAGAAGCAATGTTGACTAAAATAAAGCTATGCTACTTAGCATGGTCCCATTGATTTAAGAAATATAACAAAGTGAGAATTGGTAGGACCCACACCTAGATCAACCCAAGCATAATAATGTTAAGACACATGTCATTTAGACTTAATTTCGATTCCTATTAGTCATTAGTTACCTAGGACAATTGAATGGATATTATGGTGATAAGTATCATCCATGTAGTCAACCTTAGTCTTGATTAAGCCTATATAAAACCACTTAAGATAGTATTGAATAGGTAGAAACTGCATAACAACATAAGTTTCTTACTAAAGTATGCAATGGTGTAAAATGAAGGCCAGGGTAAGAATAACTTCATCTTCCAACCTAACATGTTAGTATAGAGAATACATTTTCAAGTCATTAAGCAATACATAAACTAATAGATGAAGAAACTGTAGAAGTGGATGCAAGATTTGGATGAAAATTACATGTAGGTCCATGAAGCTAATCATCAACTAAATGGGCAAGGACATGAAGTTATAGAAGGACTTCAAAACCTAGAAGAAAGGATAACGAATTAATTGAATGAGGTCATTAGGAACTTGGATAAAATGATATCCAAAATTCAAAGATTGAAAAAGATTCCACACCTTACCACCATATCCATCTCCTTTTAAACCTAAGGAGAATCCAAATTTTAGTGTATAAAATTCTTCAAAATATAGAGGTTTCAAAAGGAAGGACTTAAGTTTTAAAAGGTTAAGATTAATAGAACTCTTGTTATAAATCCATGTAAAGAAGATTCATTTTGACAAGTATGATGAAGAACCAAGATCATTAGGGAAGGCCAAGAAATGGATAGGAGAAATACAAAATTATTTTACTATGATAAATACTAATGAATATAAATATTTTAAATTACATCACTATACTTAAAAGGGTTGATAGCCTTTTTTTGAAATGAGGTTTGAAAAAGTTTAATTTCTAAATGAGATGAATTTTTTCAATGTTTATTAAGAAATTCATTTTAGAATATTTCATTAAGGATTGAAAAATATGGCTCTATTACTTAAGATTGAGAATAGTGGATGATTATTATAAAGAAATTTATTCCTTAAAAAAATACCTTCTTTGAAGAAAGATCTTGATTTGGCTATAAAATTTGTACATGGATTATCTTTTACATTGCAATTATAAACCAAGCCTCATAACACAAAAACCTTATATTATGTTTGAAGCAAGTTCATTCCAATGGAAAATCACCTTCAATCCCACCAAATCTAGATATTATGAAAAGATAAATAATATGCTAAAAAATAGCAAAAATAGCTATCTTTAATTATTAAAAGAGGAGATTACAATAGGGTTTCACAAACCACAAAACTTCCAAAAATCCCTTGCAAACACTCAATGTTGTAGAGAATGGATGAATCTATGCAAAATGGATGTTCTCTATGCAAAATGCAACCAATAGATAATCTCTTCCATAACCTAGGAATAAGATCTTAATACACAAGTACATAAGAGATACTAGGTCAAAACATACATAATTGACCAAGATCTACATACACACTCATGTACTCTCATGAATCTCTACTCTCAACTCATGGTGATATAAGTATGAAACACACAAATATTTATTGATATAACAATATAAAAAGCTTAGAAACTTTTCCTCAAGCTCAACTTGAAGATTCCATGATGTTTCCATCTTTTTCTCCATTGTCTTAGCTATATTCTAAATTGGAATTAGTAATCTTATAAGTTTCTCACTTGTTTGGATCATCTCTAGTCTTTTTGGATTGTCTCATTGAAAAATCAAAATTATAGGTGAGATGTCTTACTCTAGTCCAAGATGTCTCCATTAGCATTGGGATCTCTCACACTCCTATGAGATGTTTCACCTGGGATGATTGTCAAACATTTTAGATGTCTCTTGAAGTTCCTATACATCTTCATTGAGAACCTAGATCTTAGAAAAGATGTCTCTTTGACCTTAAAAATGCCTTCACATAGCCTAAAACTTGCAAAAATGATATGTAGGGAATAGAAAAATGGAATTAGGGTAAGTGTCCCTATACTAGCTTTCCCACACTTCAAAAAGTAAATTCATGTAAATAAGGGAGTATGGGTTGAAGTGATTCCCCCCCTAATAAATTTTGGTCTCATGGATCCATATAGCATCATAAATGGATTGATACTTCCAATGGAGCAAGAACTCATGCCTCTTTACTCTTTGAGTGCTTGAATCTACCCTTCTCTTAAATATGATTACCTTCATCTCCATTGAAGGCTTAGACTACTTAGTCCCCTTCAACTTATTGATGTTGCCTTGTATGTTCTCATCATCAACAAGTCCATGATAGTGCATAAGATTCATAACATTAAATACAAAATACATACTAATATCATTGGTTAATTCAGTCTTAAAATTATTATCATTAACATTGGTCTTAATTCTAAAAGGTCCCATCTTCTTAGCTTTTATGTTCAAGAAGTTAACATCTCTCAACTGCTTCTTCTTCAAGTGCACCTAAAGCAAGTTACCAATAACAAAATTTGACTTTTGTTTACCCTCATTTCTCTTGAGGATTCTTTCTTTAGCCTTCTTATCTAGATTTTATTTTACTTACACATGGTGATTGCTCATATCTTGTACAAAATTAGCACTAAGTTGAGTTTCATCCTCAAAGCTCTTCAAAGTATCCACCATCTTAGGATAAAAGTCATAATTTACCTCAAATGGGATTATATGAATAGCAATGTCAAAAGAATTATTATAGAAAAAATCAACATGACATAATAAGTTTTTCCACTTATTTTGTTGTTCATCATACATACATCTCAATATGTTTAGTAAGAATTTATTCATCACCTATGTTTGACCATCATATTTTGGATGATATGCACTAGAAAATTCAATTTTATCCTTACAAGTTTTTAAAGGGATCTTCAAAAGTAACTAGTAAATTTTGAGTTTCTATTACTAATAATATTTAAATGAATTTCATTCAAATTTACAACATGTTAAAATAAATAAATTTTCCACATGAGAAGTGTTACTTATCTTTTTAATAGAATGAAGTGTGCCATCTTGAAGATCCTATTTACAACAAAAAAAATTTGATGGAAGACCACTCTTCAAATCAATTTTGCTAAGAATATTCACATTGGTATGAATATAAAGGATATCATTCATCCTTAGAATAGGAAACCTATACCTCACTATTATCCTATTTACTCTCCTAGAATCAATGCACATCCTCAATTCATTACTATTCTTCTTTGGCACAAGCACTACTAGAACTACACAAGGTGAAACAAATTTCCTTATGAGGTCATTTTCAACTAACTCCTCTACTTATCTTTGTAATTCAATCCTCTGATTTAGTGCCATATAGTATGTTCTATAATTCATAATGGTAGCACTAGGAATGAAATCAATATGATGTTGTGCATTCTTTAGTGGTGGTAATCCATCTAATTCCCCCTTAAATACCTTGAAAAATTACTCCTTCAAGCCTAGCACACTAGTAGGAAGTTCAAATTGCACATCATCATAGTTAAAAGCAATTTCTAATATAACAATAAAACCAAAACCTATTTCATCATGTTCCTTAATTTATTCCCTCTCTTCTAGATGGATTAAAAAAGCATTAAGTAAGCTTTGCTATTTCACTTGTTCAGTTATCATGGGAATCAACTCATGGACACCATCAAATCTAGCTACACTCCATATATTTCTTACTCCATCAAACTGAGCATCATTGTGAAAATTGCAAGGTCTACCAAGAGTTACATCAAAATAATCAATTAGAAGCACATCACATTTTACATCAACTAAAAAATGCTAATTTTAAATTTCAAGGAATATTATTCCCTTATCTCTTGAGAGAAATCTGTAGATAATCAATGCACTTTATAGGATCTGGGATGATAAATAGTTACAAAACCAATTCTAGCAACTACCTCAAAAGAAATAACATTTTCTTGGGTTTCTCCATTAATCAAAAAATGAATCCATTCCCCTCTAACTAAACATATAGTCCCAATTAAGAATAATATTTTATGTTATGATAGTCTCCTCTACACACATTCCCCATGAAGGCATACGAATTTAATTTAGAAAATTTCTTAATCATGGAAGCATTAGGATTACCTCTCTAAAGATCTTGGCTTGATGTCTCCTTCACCTCCATGGTTTGCATAGCTTTACTCTTGGCTACCTTGAAAAGTAAACATTTCCATTATTTGTGTTCCCATTCTCAATACTTGAAGCATTGAGTCTTGGATGAGCTACTGCCTTAACCCTTATATTCCTTATCTTGGTTCATCTTGGCTCTGCCCTTCTCATTTCCTTCTCTATCTTCTTATCATGGTTTTCATCCTTATTTTTAGACTTGAACTTGGACCCCTTCTCAAATTTGGATCTCTTATCCTTTATCTTGGAAATTT
The DNA here is from genome assembly GCA_015680685.1 of Gnetum montanum. Taxonomy (NCBI): domain Eukaryota; kingdom Viridiplantae; phylum Streptophyta; class Gnetopsida; order Gnetales; family Gnetaceae; genus Gnetum; species Gnetum montanum. The sequence goes on along the minus strand of MNCI01038211.1, from coordinate 355,324 downwards.
TTTTGCTCCTATTTCTAAATCTACTTAGTTTCTTTTCTACCTTAAGTGCCAAATCATGTGTCTTATCAAAATTTTGTGAATTTTAAAAAGACAACTCCTATTGATACATTATTTTGAGACCTCTTAAAAATATTGAAGATTTTTCATAGTCCTCCCATTTTACTTTAGCTTAATGGAATAGGTCACACTATTTAATGTTTAAGTCTTTGACGTCCTTGTCACCTTGCCTTAGGAATTTCGAATTCATGATGATCTCTTATCTCTTATGAGATTGTTCAAATTTCCCTCACAAGTCATATTCCATCATATTCCAAACTACGATGGATTGACCTTTTTATCTTTCATAATCCTAGGACTTATTTTTCCACCAAATAGAAGCCATATAATTTGAATTCAGTAATATGTACCCTCAAGTGATCGGTACCTCTCCCAACTCAAAGTGCTTATCAAGCATATTTAGCCAACTTCAAAAAGCATTGGTACCATCTACATCATTTAATTCCTTCAAGGTAACATATGAAAGTCTTGTAGCATTATAGAATGCTCTAGGAATCCTTGCTTCATCCTCCTAGTTAAGCTTTCCATGGGAAGAAGTAGAGACCAATAATGAATCTCTTCGAATTCTCATCAAAGGAAAAGGATTTCCTTGGATTAGAATCCTTAGTTGATGGGTTTTAAAACTCTCATATTCAAATTATCCTTTCTCATAATTCCCTTAACTTAGTTGTGAAACTTCTTCATTACCATATGAACATGAATGCTCATCATCTTTGCATGTCAGAATATAGTTGGGACCAACATTCCTATCTACCTTTATGCTGATTTCATCCAACTAATAAATGATTAGTTGGAAGGTAGATTTCATGCTTTCCATGTCTCTATTTAAGGCTTACATCTATTTCTTCTAAGGTATCATTTGAAATTTAAAAAATTTGTATCCAAGTCCAAATACTAATTAGCCTAAATATCTTATAACACAAATAAGCTAGAGTAGTGCTGCATCATGGTGTTGTATTGCCACCACTATGGCTTCTTCTCCAGTTTCTATCATAACCTAGAACAATGTAATATTCCCTAATATTTGTTATGTCCAATCATCATCTCCTCCTACATGTAGAGATACCTGATCACTATTAGGTATTGTTGATATTATAGACCTTATAGAGTTATCCCTAACTTAGTAAAATGCACAACCTACCCTAGCTTCCCAACTGATTGTTTCTATGATTTGCTACAAGTGGATCATGGAAGGCCTATAGTTTTGTTGTGTATGTGGAGCACTTTGTCTAAGTTTTTTACTAGCAGGTGTTGACCCAATAGTTCTTACTTCTTGTTGTCCAATTTCTAGAATGTTACTTGCTAGTGTGGACCCTACTACTCCCTTAGTGCTTGCTAGCTTCTCTAGATGATCCTTCTTTGGTGGCATTGATTTGGAAATCTATGCATAGGATGCATTCTAGGCTCTTCTTAGAACCTCATTTGTATATCTCAGAATCCCTACTTGATTACACAACTTTCTAATGAGGTAAGAGAATGGCAGTGTGAGTTTCCCTACCTTATTCTCTTCAAACCTTCTTGGTATTTTTAAAAAGAGCATATGCACTATATTAGCATTGAATTTCCCCATGAGAATTGCACTTTCTTTGGTAGCATAGGTGGAAATTCTATTCAACATTTTGGTAGGGAATAGGTGGTAGATTCTGATCTTGAAATAGATCTTCTACTCAATAGTTAATTCATTGTACTCCTATCCACTTTTCTATATGCTTTATGTAGCCATATCTTCTTTGCATTAGTATTAGATTTTTTGGATATTTGTGCTACATTTTCTCTAACATTTGGAATATTAAGTGTCTTTGCAATAACTTCAATTGAGTAAGGAACTAAGACTCCTTCATCCCTAATGGTAGCATCATCTTTTTTAATTTTCCAAAATTGATACACTTCTCCTAGGTACCATTTACCATTACATGATAGAGTTGGCCATAAAGGAGAGGCTTGTAGTTGGGTTTGGATGCTCTTAGGAGCAAACTCCATGAATGGTTTGAAATTCGGTTCCACAATTACTATGGACATGATGGACTTCTCTTGAATAGGCTAGAAGCATTCTATTGATAGTGTGAGGTGTTGTCCTTATTCTGAAGCTAGTGATGCTCCAACCTTAGCCTATGTAGATTGTTCAGTAGTAGGTGTCATTTGATGGATGCTAAATGATTGGGCTTGCTCCACTTACAACATTTTTTCTCTAGCTTGTCCTCTTCCTTGACCTCATGGTCTTTTACTTCCATGTTGTCAGGGTCCTTCTGCTACGAGTCTTTTGGAAGCCATATGCAATCATCAAAGATTTACTTAAGCTTATGCAAGGATTTAAATAGGACTCTAGTAGTTCATATTCCATTCTCATATCCTTGGTTTTATTCAAACTTTTATTCTTATTATTACCTATGGCTCTTACTATGATTGTATAGTTAGAAAAATTCAAAAAGAAACCATTGTTTACTATTCTTTTAATTATTAAAACTTCTCACAGTTATCCTTGCTTGTTTATTATGTTATTGGATGATTATCTAGGAGAATCGGTTAGGTTCATTAGCTTTTAATTAATTAATTAATTAAAATATTCTTATTTTCTCCTATTATTATCCTTAATATTCTCTTCTGTAATTAGAGAACATTGGCTCAATTTGACTCTTCTATGCACAATACTCTCTCCCATGGCTAAGTTGGTCACGTCGTGATTAAGAGGATTTGAAAATCATGCAAATCAGAGCTACGATGAGAAAGTTAGTGAGCTTGGAAGTTTGGGCATCAGAGGCTTAGAAAAATAGCATGAACTCCCCTTTCTTTGAAATAAGAAAATGAAAAAATTTCTAACTCCTCACACATATATATAGATTTTTGTTGATGCAACATCATAGATGTGACATCGTAGCTATGACATTGTAGGACCTAATACATCGTAGCTACGATGTCATTGCCATAAAATTGTGATTTTTAGGTAAATTTTGTCAAAATAATTGAGCCAAATGGATATTTTGAAATATGTTGAAGTTATCTAAAGGATCTTTGATTATAGATAATTCTTAGATTATGAAAACTTGATGATCAAATATCATAAAGAAGGAATTTTTGGCAAAGAAGGTCAATTAGATGTATAAGAGATGGTAGTGAAAATTGCCAAAAGTATGATCAGATATGGGAATTTAGAAAAATAAACATTGATAGTTAAAGTATCTCGAAGGCACAAGATGATGTGGAATTGATTTTCAAGTATAAAAATACAAGATTTATACAAGTGGGTCCTCCCAAAAGTAAGTTTTAATCCTTAGTACCCTTGTATAATCATGCTTATAACTATCCATAAGCACTCAAGAAGTTGAATGTAAAACATACTTATCTTAAGAAATAGACATGTAAATATCATCTAAATGAGAAAATATCACTATATTATACAAAACCATTGAATTATAATTATATATACTAGTGAGGTGGAGAAAAATTAGAAAGGATTAGAGAAATTGGGACATGAGGTATCTTACCACAGGCATAATAAACTCTTGCATGTAAGATATGATTAAAGTACTCATTAGCCCTTCCATCCATGATCCAAACCAAGTTCATGCCACTTCCTAGTGACATCACACTACATCATCCCAAAACTAACCATAAGACTACCACTATTGTAAGAAGTACTAACACTTGGAAATGAATTTCAAGAAAGTAGTTTATTAACAACACACTTTATTTTGAGACTGCTGAGAAGCCATCTACCTTCAAGCATGGGTAACATGTCTTTCTAGTGGTATCATCAAAAATTTTATTCTATGCATTTATTCTATTTCTACTATGTTGACCTTACCAAAGGACTACCTTCAAGCACAGGTATCATGTCTTTCTAGTGACATGGTAAGGTAGCACTTATTTTAGAGATTGTTTCATTATTCATTGGAACTCAAGTAAATAATATAAATTAATAGTAGGATAAGACTACTAGTAGTAGTCTTAGAGAATCCACAAATTCCCTTGATGTCATACCCTTTTCATTCCCACTTGGTTCTTCACTTTTCTATCTAGGATAATGATCACAAATTTATTTTAGTTTAATTGTGAAAAGAACATCATTATGACTATGGTAAGAACCTCTTATAATTTTGAATGAGTGGATGGATGATGTGGTATCACTATATATAGAATCATTCCTTCCATGATTTTATAACATATGGTAATTTTCACATTATTAGGACTACATCATGCTTTATTCCTTTTTACTTTATTGGAAAATCAACAAAAGTATCCATAAAAAATTATGAAAATCATAGAAAAATGATAAAAAAAATAGTAAAAGATGATAAGAATGTAAAAATGTAGAAATAATTTAAAAGGTATTAAAGAATAGAAAATGATTAAGAAATGGAAAAAATCAAAGAATAGAAAAGATATAAAAGAATGTGAAAAGGTAGTAAGAAAAGAAAAAGGTCTAGTGCCTAAGTGTCACACTAGACCTCCCATGACTATTATTAAAAACAATTAAGCAAAAGATGGAACATTTTAAGGATGGTTTGTTACATAGGGTAGAATTCATAGAGAAGTTGGGATGTTCATAGAATAGTTTGACTTATTGAATGTTAACTAGGATAAGGTTTTGTGGGTTGGTTGGGTGATAGATCTACAAGACACCTAATTGATATGTTGCATGGATGACATAGGATCCTTTCCATAAGGTTTGGAACTTAGTCTTTTGTAGAACATGACTGGGATTGTAACAGAGGACTTTATCATCTAGTTAGATTGATATTTGTTGTATTCATGCATCATGCCTAAATTTCAAGTATTTATTATGTACCTCATTACTCATTAGAGCTACAAATCTATTTTTATATAAAAGGTTAAGATTTATGAGATGTTCCTTTTGAGCTAAGCTTAGGTCTAGGTCAAGTTTACTAGTAGTAGCTAAAATTTGTAGCTTTGCTTGGATTGGTAGTATAGGAAACTTTTCATAAATTAACTCATAGGAAAAGAATCCTATTAGGATTTTCCATTTGGACCTATGTAACATCCCCATTTCCAAATGGTATTGCTACATAATGAAGATGGTGCCTTTTCATAACAAGTGTTATCATTATTGTAACAAGACCTAGAAGGGTAGTTTTAATTGAGACCCAAAAGGATTCATTGTAATAACAAATATGTCTCTTGAGGTGATCTTTGGGGGCTTGAACTAAGGCATTTATACTCAAGCATAAGAGGTCATGCTAGCATGGAGTTGAAAAGCTAGTAAGAGGCAAGTAATGAGAGCCAAGTGAAGTGGGACAGGAAGAGGATTGGCCATCCCTTCTGGTTAATTGTAGGACTAAACATGGTGGTAGTGCTAGATTGTCTCTAAGGGATTGATGTCAAAGAAAGAAAGCCCCAAGGAACAATCTTAGAGCATGATCCAAATACACTATTCCACATCAATAAAGTAATCTTTCCTCTTTCCTTCTACATTTTCCCTATTATTTGATCTACGCATAATGTCAGATGTTACATATTTTTGACATTTGGTATATATTCTTATGCATAATTCCTAATATAACATATAATTTATATTTTCTATGACATCCAAAAATGAGATGACATAATTAATATTGATGCAAACCATGAACTAAGGGCCAGTTAGAGCCATGCATTGACTACAACTTGATGATTAACCATGGAAGCCAAGATTTGGGGAGAGCCACAAACCATCACCAAATGTGTCATATACCAAGATGATCTTCACATCTACAAAAGAACCATGAAGTGTATCATGTTCAACATGAATCCCACCAATCAAAATTTATTCAAGGATATCAATGATCAAGATATCTAATGATGCTTCTCTCTAAGGTACGTCACCTACAAGAAACATTGGTAAAAAAATAATCTAGATAACTCTTACCCATCTTATATTATTATTAAAATGTAATGGATTCAAGTCATCGTTAGATTCCTTCTAGAAGGTTAGTAACCATGACCTAAGTTGATTTAGTCTTGTTTGAAAATTAGTATCTCTAAAATACCTAGCCCCTATAACTTGGTGGTACCTATTTTTACTTAAAAATTGTAAAGATATTGGTAAGTTTAAAGAAGATAACCTAGTAATAAATATTAGTTCATCCTCACTCAATTAATAAAGGCTATTATCATGGGATCCATAGAAAAACTAATACTTGGTGGGTAATGTTGTCATGTCTTGCTTCTCCTTAGTACCTTGCTAGGATATAATTATGATCCTAGATAACATGCCTCTTAACTTGAAAAATTATAAAGATACAAGTATTACATTTTTTTCAAAAGATTAGTAGATCATTATAATTGAAACTAATTCATCTTAAAAGTCCTCAATATCATCCATACATCAGTCTAGGAATTTCTATTTGGTAGAATAAGCTAGTTTGGACTCTTCAAAATCTTAAAAACCTAACTTGGTTTTTGAACCTCAAAATCATGTTCAAGGCATAGTATTCCTCAAGAAAATTTCAATGGTATAAATTTTATCATGATTGGACTTACAATTTTAGAGATATTGATGTATAAATTTTCTTATTTTGCGTGATCAAATACAATAATAATAAAAAGTCAATAAAAATGAGAAGTGGGAAGTCATGGGTTCAAACCTAGCCCTCAATTTGAAAATTATTTTATTATTAATTTAAAAAAAATTCTAGGGTCATGGTCCTAACCCTAATAGCTAAGGCCCATGGTTGATCCACATTGTAATGCTAGCATGGCCACATCATTGTGACTAGCTCGATGACAATGTGAGGCCTACCACACTACTACATGGTAGAGCTGTAAGGCCCAACCATGCAACATCGTGGTTGGCCACCCGCAAGTTGAGTTGCACTATCCATGCCATACCTTATCCTACACCATCATCTCCCTCACCTACTTTATGTGTTGTAGCTATTCCTAGTCCCACTATCTACTAACACCAAAATCATCACCTCCTCTAATGCTTCATGGACATTGCCAACACTGAAAATTATTTCCTCCTCCCAAGTACTATGGATACCTTTAGCACTAAGAATCATCATCCTCCTTGGAGCACTATGGACACCAGTGACATCAAGAATTATTGTCCCCTCCAGCACACCATAGACATCACTGGTACCAAGAATCATCATCTCCTTTGGCGCACTGTGAACATCGCCTATGCTGAGAATCATCATCCCCTTTAGTGCACTGTAAACACTACTAGTGCTAGAAATCATCACCCTCTCCAACACACCATGGACATCACTGGCACAAGGAACCATCACCTGATTTGGAGCATTGTGAACACCATTGATGTTAGGAATTTTTGTTCCCTCTAGAGCATTATGAACACCACCCATGCTAAAAATTGTCATCCCCTCTAGTGCACTACCAACATCACTGATGTCGAGAATTATTACCTCCTCTGGCGTGACTATAGCAAAACCCTCTCCCATCATCATGTTATACTAACCTGTGTAGATAGATGCCTAGGCCATGTACACCCTAGCGCGTAGGCCTAGGCAAGGGTTTCCTAGGCCCTAGTGAGGGCCATGTAGGCCTCAACTAGGTCATGTAGGCCCTACCTAACCTACATAGGCCCTAGTGATGGTTGCATAGGCCCTAGTGAGGTTTGTGTAGTTTCCACTTGGGTTGTGTAGGCCTTGGCAAGGCTTGCCCAAGACCTAATGAGGGTCACTTAGGCCCTAACAACACACATGCGAAACTGCACCATTTCCACTCTTCTTGCATGCCCTACTTGCCACTTCCATGCTCTCATGGCTACTACCACCATACCTACCCCTACCCCTAGTAATAGGAAATTGTTTTTGTCAACCAATGGAGAATTTGAATTTTTTTTTCAATTGGTTGAGAGTTCAAAATTTAAAAAGAACATTAGTTTAAAATTTTAAGAAAGGGAATTTGGCACCTTAGTAGTAATGAAAATAACAATTTTTCTATTAAGCATGCTCGTTTTGGAGTAGTACTTGGATGGATGACTTCTCAGGAAGTCTCATTTTTTGTGACAAAGGTTTTGGATCTCAAAAGCCATAATGTTTGACTTTGAAAGGATTTTTAATTGGAAAAAGGATCATATCTTACAAATTTCAACCTTCCAAACAAATGGTGAAGTCAGATCTACCCCATGAAGCTCTAAAAAATGAATTTTACTCACCCAACATTGTGCCTCAAGACCTTCAAAGTCTCTATTTTTAACATAACTTGGGCATACAAGGTCCATTTCTAACATATGAATAGTCATTTTCAACATTTTCCACCCTTCTAAATTCAGTGGTAAGGTTAGATTTCCCATCTAGATACCCAAAAAATTGATGATATCTTAAGCTAAGCCTTAAGAGTCCATAACATAGATTAGCTAATTATGCCTACAAATTTAATTGTCAAAACCTACAAACATAACCCCTCAAACTAGCTTGGGCCTTAATATTAAGTACTTAACCTTATAGATAAGATAGTATTAGCTTCCTAAATCTCTAATTTTTCATTAGTTACACTACTAGAGTCAATGTTCTAAGGTGGATAGAAAGGAAGGTTGCTAAAGATTCTAGATAATATAGCTACTTGTTACCAATAAGGTTAGTTGGAAATCAATTGATGAATCGGTTGGTGAACCAAAAATAGTTAAGAAGATGTATATTAGTTGCTCCTGCAACCAACATGGAGAGTCATAATCTCATTTTGAAAAGGTGTATGATACCCATAAAGAGTAATGGTCTAAGAGAGAATACAAGAAGGAGAATGAAATTTGCAAACATACAATGTTCTTGCAAGATCCCTAGCCAATGAAAGACAACATTCGCTATGTCCACCATAGGCCTTGGATTGGCATGAGTATCGATATCCATGCATCTTAGCAGAGTTACAAAATTTGGATGCTAATGTCTTATGCCTACAAAAAGTCTTACCATGGAAATTCCTATACCAATTTCAACTAGACTTGGAGAAGATGGGATATAGAGTTATTTATAAGAAAAAAGGTTCTTGTGGAAGTTCTTCCTTTGAACTATATAGCTTAGCCTATTGCAAAAATCACAACATGGATGGTTGCACAATCTCTTATAAAGAAGCCAAATTTGAATTAGTAAAAGTATTTGAATCAAGCTTAAAAGATATGATTTTTGAAATTCCAAAACTTCAAAGGATGGAAAAGAAAGAACAATCAAGATTTTAGAAAATTCGCATAGCCTTGGCATTGATACTAAAAATCTAGTTATTAGGAAGATGTATATGTGTACTTAACACACATTTAATTGTTAAATCAACATGTTCAGATATTAGACTATGCCAAGGAGAATACTTGATTAAGCAAATAGAGGAAATTTTGAAGAATGAATTATTCCTAAGGCATACCAATTCAGTTCCAATTATCTTTTGTGAAGACTTCAATGCAAAAATTGGAAGTATTTTTTATCAATTATTAAAACATAGATGTCTAAAAGAATCATTGAAAGATGAACTTAATTTGAAGGATATGTTTCCTTCAATTCAACATGAACTTCCATTGGCTAGTGCATATTTTTCTTACTTTGAATCTTCAATAGATAAATTAGATCCTATAATTCATGAACAAATGATGTTGATGGATAGTACTCATCAAGAACCATAGTTTACCAATTACTCTGCTATGATTAATAAGGATGGGTTAACAACATTCTTCATTGAGATCCTACATTATATTTGGTACAATCTTTGATTATTCCAAGTTACTAAGTTACTAGAGTTAATTTCTAAAGAAGAAATTGAGAAGAATCAAGATAAAGCCCTTCCATTCCGAACAAGACCATCTGATCATACACCACTTATGACAAAACTGCAATTACTTCCATTAATTCCTAAGGTTGATCAAGATCAGGAAGTATCTTAACACTGCTTTTATTTATGATTTTCATAATTTTATTTATTGCTTAATTTATATTTTAATTTGATAAGTAAAATATCTAAGGTAATAAAAGTTGAGAGTAAAGGATTTATCCTACCTTCACTCGGCTAACCAGATATGAGTTGCACTTTGTGTGACCTTGGTTAGATCTAGTGAATGGTACTTGATAGATTTTTAATTCATCTCTTATCATTATCTTAGAAAATAAGGTAATTATTAATAAAATAATATTTAAATTCTCATATATTTTTCTCACATATGTCTTATTTGCAAAATAAGCAAGAAACAACTTCAAGTTCAAAGGAGAAATCAAATTATTAAATCATAGGATCATAACAGAAGTATTAGAGCTAGAAAAAGATAGTGACCATGGATTCATTTGAGGAAAAATGAAACATAAATGTGGTAGATTGTAATGTCCCCATTCCCAAATGGTGCTACTACATAACAAGGATAATGTCTCTTCATAACAAGTGTTATCATTATCATAACAAAACTTGAAAGGGTAGTTGTAATTTAGACTTGAAAGGGTCCATTATAATAATGGATGTGTCTCTTGAGGTGACCTTTGGGGGTTTTACCTAAGGAATTTATACCCAAGCATTAGAGGTCATGCTAGCATGGATTTATGGAGTTGGTAAAAGGTGAGTAACAAGAGCTGGTAAAGCAAGACAAGAAGAGGACTAAGCATCCCTTCTTACCAATTGTAGGCCTAACTATGGTGGTAGTGCTATATTATCTCTAAGGGATAGATGTCGAAGGAAGAAAATCATAAGAAAAACTCTCAGAGCATGATCTAGATACACTATTTCACATCAATAACACATTCTTTCCTTTTGCATTTTCTTGGCTATTTTATCTACACATAATGTCAAATGCTATATATATTTGATGTTTGCTATATTATCTTCTTATGAATAATGTCTAATATGATGTATATTTGATGTTTTCCATGACTTTTGGAAATGGGATGTCACAACTTATATGCCCATAGAGCATCCTTCAGCTTAGTGTTCTAATCCTTTCTAAATTGACTAACTATTCTAGTTAATATTCTAATGATTTCTCAATTAGTCACTTCTACTTGACCATTTTCTTGGGGATGGTATGGCATGGTTAATTTGTGATTCACCCCAAGTTGTGGCATTATCTTCTTAAAGGTAGATCTTGTTAAATGTGTTCCATTGTCAAATATGAGTATGCGTGTTACTTCAAATCTGTTTACCATGTGTTGTTGAAAGATTTAGTAGCTATTTTAGTTGTACAATCTTTGGTTACAGCTGCTTCTATCCACTTTGTGCAATAATTAACTATCACTATAATGTATGATTTTCCATTGGACATCAGTGTGATGGGTCCCATAAAATCAATTCCCCATATGTCAAATGGCTCTAATGGCTATATCGATTATTGAGGACCTTCATTTCTAGCTATTACTCCTCCATCACATTGGCATTGTTTACACAATTGTGTGAATTTGTCTGCATCCCTGAATATGGTAGGCCAAAAATAGCCTACCATCATCAACTTCAGTGTTGTTCTACACCCTGAATAGTGGCCACCACATGGTCCCTCATGTGCATCTTGTAGAATTCTTTGTTGGCTCTCTTCTAGAATGCACCATCTTAATAATCCATCAACACATATCTTGTAAATATTTCCATTAATTCCATGTATTTTTTAACTCTATGGAGGAAATGTTCCTTCTTTTTTTTCTTATTACACTCAACAAGAAGCTCTTGTGTAGTGATATAAGTCATGTAATTAGTAATCTAGGACTTGTCTATTCATTTAATAACCATTGTTGTCTTTGTAAAAAAAATTTCATCAAGAAATTGATTTAATAATGGTTCATCATGGTCCTATGATTCTCATCTTAGTATTGAAAAATGATTAGATACAAAATTTTCAATTTCTTTCTTTTCTATCATTGTCATATCAAACTCCTATAATATCACGAGCCATCATATCACCCTTGGACTAACCATTGGTTTATTCATGAAAAACCTAATGGTACTATGCTACGTATGGATGTAAATAGGATATCCAAGCACATAATGTCTAAATTTTTCAAGTGCATACACCACATCAATAAGCTCCTTTTCTATAGTGGTGTAGTTGAGTTATGCTCCCATGATTCTTCGATTGGCATAGTATATTTAAAATGGTCTCTCTTGATCATCAAGCTAAGTAAGTACTATGTCCAATGTGTAATTTGAAGCATCTATCATATTGTGAAAGGGCTTAGACCAATCTAGAGCTCAAAGTAGTGGTGCTTCAATTAGGTTCTTCTTTAATGTTTTGAATTCCTTCTCATGCTATTTTTTCCATTGGAACGATGCATCTTTATTTGTTAGTTCTATTAGAGGCTTTACTATCTTTGAAAATTTTTCAATGAATCTTCTATAATTAGACATCCTTAATAGTCTATGGCCTATGAGTGATATTTTGAATGACTTTTATTTTATCTGAATCTGCCTCTATTCCTTTTTAAGATACTTTATGTCCTAGAACAATATCATCTTGGACAATTAAATGACTCTTTTGCCAATTGGGCTTTAAAATAGTTTCTACATATCTTTTCAAAACCTACTCTAATTGGTCCAACGCTTGTTTGAAATCTAGCCCATAAGTGAGAAAATCATCCATGAATACCTCTATTCCATTACCAATATGTTTTTGGAAGATGCTCAATACTAGTCTTTGGAAAGTAGTAGTAGCATTACATAAGCTAAAAGGCATTTGCTTATAGGCAAATGTCCTCCATGGACTAGTGAATGTGGTCTTCTCTTAATATTCTTTTCTAATGTGGATTTGATTATACTTGTTGTACCCATTGAGGAAAATATAGTACTATTGTTCTATAATGGTGTCAAGGACTTGGTCAACAAATGGTAGAAAAAAGTGATTCTTGAATGTTGTTGAATTCAACAACCAGAAGTTAATGCAAACCCTCTACTTACCACCTTTATTTGGAAAAATGACCAAGGGATTAATCCATTCAATGTCTGCTATTGAATGGATGAATCCTTCTTTTAATAACTATTTTACCACTTCTTTAAGTTTAGGACTCAATCTTCTTTAAGGCTGATGGCATGGTTTGATAGTTGGATTAGAATATATTTGGTGTTGATATATGTGTGGATCAATACCTATTATTTCATCATAGAACTATGCAAATGCTATTGGTGATTTGTTTATCACTTCCAATAATCTTCTCTTTTGTTCGTTTTTAAGATTGGCATTAATAATTACCAAATTCTTATTATTTAAAAAGGCATATTCTTGTACATTTGGTAGGGATTTCAATTCTAAAGGTTTTGGTTCATACTTATCTAATATTTCTAGTTGTTTCCACTTGATGTCTTTTTCTTGATGTGAGTATACATAGGGGTGTTTCTTCCTTAACTACTCTAACTCATCAACTTCTTCAACATATGCACTTATAATTTGATTAGGCCATGTACATTTTAAACTCTATCTCTTTGATAGTAATCAATCATTGGGTGCCTTCTTGTTTAGTGGCTATTGCATTTAGGCATTGCTACACACACATGTCTTCTACACATTGATTGCATGCTATGTCGATTTCTTGTTTGATGGCTTAGATTTTTTGCACGCAATTGCATCTGTTATCGTTGTATGTGATACATGCAACTCAGCATCTCTATATAATTTTGGCCTCATATTTGATAAAAATTTCCAAGGATAAGTCTCTAATTTCTAGCTTAGTGTTTGCAATGCTAATCCATGCTTTTCCCATAATTATAGTAAATCCTCGCTTATTTTTCTTTACATGTATCACTAAGAAGTCAACAAGATAAGACTAGCCACTTATGGTGGTAATGACAATGTCCACCTATTCAAGTAGAATAGTGAATGACTAGTTTGCAAGCTCTAATTGGATGTTGCTCTCATTTAGTGGAGGAATATTCTAGGCTTTGTACATATCCTATGAGATTAGGTTTACTCCTAACCCAAAATCTAGTAGAGTTTTGCATGGTTTATAACCTACTATTTGGAGATATATTAAGGGACTTCCAAGATCTATTTTCTTCTTGGAAAGTGTTCCTACCTTGATCTAATGTATGATAGTTTGAGTGAGCATGACAATGGTTCAATTCAAATCTGTAGAATGTAGAAGATTGGTATTTCCTTGAAAAGTATGTGCAAATGAGGTTAATGTAGGTGAGGTTCCCATCATTTCAACCTTTTCTGGACTTATTCTAAAAAATGGATGTTTTCTAGATTTTGGTTCATTCATTATCACATCCTCTTGCATATTTACTACCCTAGTAGCATTCTTTTGTTGTAGTTGTGTTGGCAATTCCTCTTGCATAACTAGTGATGGTATTAATGGTTGAGGTGTGTAGGGATTTGAATCCATTCTTGGAGTAGTGGGACTATAATACTCTAATGGATAGTAGTGAGAGGAAGTATGGACTAAAGTATTTCCCAAAGAGATTGGACATTGAACGTAATATCCATTAGGATCATGTTTCCTATATGGATATTTCTACCTCGATAGTGGCATCCCCCATGCTTATAGTTATTTCCACTACTACTGGTATTACTCTTGTGGTTGAGGATTAGCTCCACTTGGATAGTATGATAGTTGATAAGGCTGTTAAAAGTTATCTTGTAGATAGGGTAGTCATCTTGGGATTTTTTTCTTGATGAATTTTAGATTGAATGCATATGTCCTAGACTCTTGCAAGTGGGCCATGATAGGACAATATCCCTCAAGTTGTTCATACTAACACACTTTGCATCTTCTTTGTCTTTTGAATTAGAGTCTATTAATTCTTCAACTACAACAACTTTTCCTTCAAGTTTGTAATTCTCTCATCCGTTATCTCTTCTTTTCTTCTTTTCCAAGTTATTATTTAGTGCTAGTTCAATTTTCTTCTTCACTATCTTAAGTGTAGTAGTGAATTTCTCATCTATAGACTTCTACATTTTCTCTACCTTTGTCGCAATGTCATTAATTAATTTTTGGATAGGTAGAGTCTTCTTTTGAATGAAATCCTTTAAATTTTCATCTTCTTATCTATCGCAAATTCTAACATCTTTTTTACTTATTACCAGATCTCAGTTGTATTCTTCAGTTGATTTCGTCTTTCTTAATTCTTCTTCTTCTTTGGCCACCTGGTCTCTCTGTCTTTGAATTCGATGAGGTGTTATTTATGATCATCTACCTTGGGCATATATCCTAAGATTTTCTCTAGTTTTTTTCTTCAACCCATCAATAATATGCCTTAGTTATTCCCTTTGTGAAAATCCATGGCCTAGGCATCTATGTAGTAGAAAATAGTATCTATCCATTGTTGCATCAAGGGATTCATGTGTCCATTGCTTTCATCCTTGGATTTTTTCTTAAATTGAACACTATTTAATAGGTTTGATACTTTTCATTGAAGAGCTCTAGCATGATGCTCCATCTTTGGATCAATGCTAGTTCTAAGGATCAGTACCAACTATCTATTTTCTTGATAAGAGTCATAGGAAACAACTTTAACTTCTACCAATCATTCTCAATATTTTGAAGGGCATAGGCATCATGGAATGCTTGAAGATGATGTTGTGGATCCACATTATATTGATCTTCAAATTTGGAAATGTTATTCATGTCTAATCACATGATGCAACTAATTCTTACATGCTTGGTAAGGATATACACTGCTTCTCTAATGTTAATCATGCTGCAAGTGACTAGTAAGGGTTCTTCATGATCTTCGAGTTCATAGGTTTTGTTGTAGTTGCGACCTCTTTGATGCTCATAGTGTTGTTTTCTTTCTTCATGCCTGATCCTATCTCTTCATTGTTCATAATCATCTTCTTCTTCATCAAGATACCTTCTTTGATATTTATGTCTCTTATGATCCCTATGTCTTTCCCTGTCATAGTCTCTAAGTCTTCATTCCTTAGTGTTGGATTTCACTGATGATCATAAGGAGGAAGAGGAAATATTTGGAGAACGATGCTAGTTGGTTCTCCTTCTGTGACTCTGTGATTCTATGGAAGCTCTAGGCCTTGAGTTTTACTTAGGTTTGGAGTCTTCTACATCTTTCCTAGTTGTTTTCTTAAGGGCTGAATGCAATTATATTTTAACAAGTTCCTCTAGATGAATGATAGGCATCTATGAATGGGATTCATGGGTTTGGTGGAGTTTCTCCATTAAAAATATATCATCATTTATTTCTCCTAGGATAACATTGTGAGTTACTTTCTTTCCTTTGTTGTTCTCATGTCTTGTCTTCATGGTAGCATCCCTTCTTACCTATGCTTCTATGGGTTGATATGGCCTGGTCATGTGTTTAGTAACATGATATCCCTCTTGTGCATGGTTAAGGTTCAACCTCATTAGGATTTCTTGTAGCATTCATGGTGTTGAATCTTTAGGAGCAAAACTACATTTCCTTGCAAATCTCTCCACCTTATCTATTCATCTTGGTGGAAGATAAATGTGAAATCAAGATAATATGGATTTGTATGATCATATGAAATTTTGGTTTGCATGGATGCGCTCTAGTCTTCTTCATCATATTTCTTTTCATGACTCTTTTGAGTTTCTTTGGTAGGTGATGATTTTCCCTTAAGTGTAGAATCCATGTTATATGGTTGACACTCTTATGTGTATGTGTGTGTTAAAAAGATTGATTAAAGATATGAAAGATAAACTTTTTGATTCTTAATACAATGAACTTTGTAAGATCAACTATTAAGCAAACATTGAAACATCCTTAGCAACGACACCAATGATGAGTGGATCAGGATTCCAACACTCTACCATATAAGTTATGAGTACACACCCATGACCAAAGTGTAATCCATGACTGGACAATGTAAGTATGCTAGAAGTTGATAATCAGTTCATGATTGTTTTCCATTTTAAGTTAGTGAACTATAAGTATATAGTTTAACTCCAAGTGAGGCATGATATCTTGATGTTGCTAGCTTATGTTACCACTAAGTACAAACATAATGAAAGTGAGAATAAAATTTAAGTCTAAGTGATGATAGAAATGTAATTCTATTCTATCCTATGGCATTAAGCAACAATTCCTAGCTTGTTGTGCACGTCTTGGGCTTATGTAACCATTATTGGGTTATCAAATGTTATGCTATTGGGTGAACCAAGTAATAATACTATTGAGATTATCAAATAATTACACTTGTACACTCAAAACCAGTTGTACTCATTCCACCTTACTAATGAACATGGAAAAGTAAAGTGCTTGAAAAATGTAAAGAACTATGCTAAAGTAAGCATATTAAAGAAATGAAAGTTAAACTAAGTAAATAGAATAGCTAACCAAAATAAAGAAACTAAGTGGATGATACAATGGTGGAAAATAATCTATATATTTATTGTCATTCATGAACTATGCCCAAGTACAATCCACTTAAATAAAGATTCTATTCAACTGTTCAACATCACACTATAGGCGTTCACTCTATCACTAAGTGTAAACTACGAAAACAAACTACAAAACTTTCAATAAGGGTAGAATGAAAGTTGTTCATTGGTGCGACCAAGTATTGGTATTTATAGGGGTGAACAAGACCCACTACATCACATCAATGATGACATATGTTAGGCTACGATGTCATAGATATGATATTGTAGATGCAATATCGTAGCTTATTAAAAATAGGTCTTATCACTCATGACACAACAATTTCCCCTCAAACAAGGTAGATTACAAATATATATATGCATGTTAATTTGATTATGTCCCTTATGTTAAATAGTAGTCTTGAACATGATTCTTGTGTGCTCTCGCAATCATATGATTCTAAAACTTTAACATCCATAAATTTCCTCATCAAGATAAACCTCATGTAACTTGTATAGTACCTTTGTATTATCTACTTCTTAGTTTGGTTAATGTCTATCTTGTTTTTTTATTTAGATGCAATTTAAGCTTCATTTTAAATTCTTTGAAGCAATACTTTTTAGTTGTTAATAAGAATGTTAAAAAAATTGCTTGACTTTCTTCATTTTATGTTTTAAAAAGAAATTTGAATGCAAATGTATGTAATATCAATTCTAAATCTCTTTCATCTTCCTTTTAAAGATTCATTATTAACTCATAATTATTCAAAATGAAAAGATATTCTTAGTATTTCTCTTCCACCTAGTTACAAGATAAGTGGGTGATGATTAAACACCAAATGTATTGCTTGAGTTAGAGTGCATTTTATTTACTACAAAAGGATCTCAAATAACAAAACCAAGTATATTCTTGTCTAAATCAATCACATCCCTCTCATTTAATTCAATCAATTAAATTCACATCTTTTGATTCATGTATCCTATGTTTGTTGTTATTACATGAATTGCTCAAGCCTAAGAGCATTTACATCATGCCATTTAGGGCATTTTTTTCATCTATGTTAACATTGGTTAAAATTATTAATAAAAACATAATTACTATACTATATATTATGTTGACATATAAAGAATGATAAATCTCTTCTTATTAATGATACTAAGTCTACCCCTTTTATCCATAAAGGTGATCTAATGAGACTACCACCCTTTTTGATTAACCTTATTAGTTTGTTTTGCTTTTAGCGTAGTCTCTTTTATTGATATTACTTTAACCTATCCTTTAATCCCAAAATACTTTAGAGATTTTTACCTAGGAAAGGGGTTTTGACGATAATTACATCCCAAGCTATAAGTTTAACCAAAGTGCAATCTAGCAAGGTTCAATTCATATAACAACAACTACTATAATTGAGGATTATGAATATATAAACATTTTCAATATTGCTATTGTTTCTATAATGTGCATTTATCATAGACATGATCATGCATGGTGTGTAGAACAATGAGGTGTTAGCCTACTGGTATGGGTCTTGGCTTGGCAAACCAAGGTCACATGTTTGATTCTACTAGGTAGCATTGAGTTATAACTTCTATAAATCTTGGGATGTACCAATGTTTCACTTATTTTGGATTCTATCACCCCCTATGCATGGTGTGTAGACTAGGCTAACAATTCTAAGTATATTTCTATAATAATAGCTAATAATTGTAGATAATAAAACTTGAAACTTCAACCTCTCTTTTATCATTGTAAATGCATATACCTATTCTATTTACTTCTTTAATATTGAAATTATTTTTTATTTTATCTAAATATGTGTTTCTATGATCCATCCCTACTTACTAGGAGACTTGGGTCCATTAGTAAGTAGGGGTGAAACCCAGAGAAATGTAAGCACATGCAAGCAAAATTATCATGATGGTCATCAAACATGCATGTGCTAGTATAATGCAATTAATGTAGGGTCCAAAACACAATGGTAAATGTAGGTGTTCTCCTCAATAGTAACAAAGGGTTTGGCAAAACCATAATCATCACCTTCTAACAATGAGGTGTTAGCCTAGTGTTTAAACTCTTGATTTGAAAGCTACAAATCATGGGTGTTAGACTATTTATCTTGGGGTGTACCATATCACAATTATTTCAGGGGTGTACCTATATTATAATTATTTCAAGGTTCCAACACCCCATAATCATTGCCTTCTAGGTATCCACCAAAGATATCAAAGAATAAAAAATGGTTGGGCCCTAACACCTATCATGTTTTTAATCTTTTTGATAACTCAAGAAATCTCATTGCATGATCATCCCCTTCCAACCTTGCATAGTTCATAATTAATCTTGAAGCTAAAATAAACGTCAAAAGTAAAAATGGTCATAGGTGGGAAAACATAGAAACATAGTGAAAAATCACAATGGAGAAAAATAATAGAAAATTTATATCATAATAAGTTTTGAACTCATAAAATTTTTTTGTAATTTAGACATTTTATTATTAAATCATTTATTATCTTGCAACAATCTTCATTTTTAAATTACATTTAAATAGTATTATGAGTCCTATGACTACTTGGACAATGTTGCAGGGTAATGGTGGGACTATTTAAAAAAATGATGCTATGAACATATGAATAAAACTTCCATAAATTTTTTTATGAGAGTGTGTGTTTGTGATGTGATTAAAAGCCTAAATGTTAGATGCTAGATAGTGTATCTGAACCTTTTAAACCTTTTAACATTTGTAGTTTTGTCAAATTGTGAACATTAAATTAAAATCCATCTACATTTATCTTAAATTTTCTTTTATGTAAAAGACTATTTTGCTTTAGCACTGTGTTTTTTGTGGAATTTCTTATGATACATGAAAAATTTCATCTCTCATACTTCTCTAGCATGGTCTTATTATAAGTAAGAGCACTTGTCAAAGTTTCATCATAGAATGTTATGGCTAAAAGAATACTTTATGCAGCCTTAGTATGAGAAGACATACTAGCTAGAGGAGATTGCAAGGAGTTTAATCTACTCACAATAATATAGTCAACATAATACTTTTGAAGAATTATATTACGTGATTACAAATATTAATTTTAATGTAATTCTCTTAATGTACATATGAAACCTAATGTTCAGATGAAATATTGATTATTTCATGATCACTCCCTATATTAATTACTTAGTTTTATGGTAATAGAATGGGGTTGTTTACATTACTGTAAGATTATGTAAGCATGACATTATATAAGTAAATTAAATTTATGATTAGAGTATTTTGATCTAGCGTATTGAAATTTATATGTAGGGTTTTCCCATACTCTTGGATAACAAGCCAGGTACTCTTGAATAACTCATACATGTAATGTACAATTTATAATTTTTGTAATATTTAGTTTAAAAATTGAAATCATGGATAAGCAAAACCTGCACCCTGCAATATCGAAGACCTTGAATTTGATCATACATTTGTAAAACAATATTCCAATTTCAAATTTATTATGGAAACGGACCCGCTGGATACCGTTGGGCTTCAAAGGCAGAAACAAAACCAAGACAGATTTACGTTGAAAGGAGGCGTTGTCTATAAATGATGAACAGAATCCATTTCAGGAAAAATTCAATTGTGATATCCTATTTGTATTGTCTGCGCGCGCTGTATCTATGCAATTTGCGATCCCAATTTCTGAATTGTGAGAAATCAAGCAAGCACTGTTACTGCTATTGTTCCTGACCGTGAATTCTGTATGTGCGTCATATCACATCGGGTGCTATTGTTCTTGGTCTTGCATTCTGTGCATCTGTTTTGTATCACATCCGGTGTTTTCTTCTTCTTGGTGTTGAGCTTGGCTACCCTTCTATTCTACTTGGCAACAATGCTGTGGCGCATTCTCACCATTGTTGGTGTAGGTGCTGGAGCTTCTGCCATTATCCTCAACTGGCAGAGGAGAAGAAACCGAGCCAGAGGCACCAAGAAGCTCAACTGAAAGCATTCTTCTTCATCCATGGAAGCGGAGGAACAAGTCTTCCCACCGCCAGAAGCGCAGGCACATAATTATGATTATGTTCATCCTCATGGTGATGACGAGGAGGAGAACTCTTCTTCTTTGACGGATTCCCAGTTTGGGTTTGAGTCTCTTTCTGCTATGACTACTCAGGAAGAATTACCAGATATATTGGCCCAAGAATCTGAAATTAAGTCTCCAGAGCTGAAGAATGACACTGATCATCACCAGATGACTACTCATGAAGAAGAACCTGATAGATTGGTCCAAGAATCTGAAATTAAGTCTCCGGAGCTGAAGAATGACACTGATCATCACCAGATGACTACTCATGAAGAAGAACCTGATACATTAGCCCAAGAATCTGAAATTAAGTCTCTGGAGCTGGAGAATGAAACTGATCATCACCAGAATTCTTGTGGCTGTAATGGTGCGGGTGCATCTTTAGCAGATGTTCAGATTCAGAGCCAGATCCAGTCTTCTACGTTTGCTGAAATTTTGCTGCCAGAAGAGAACTTGCAAGATGTTGCAGAAGTGAAGGCTAACTGCAAGGAAGAAGATGAGGCCGTATCCCTGCTAAACCGACCCCAGAACAACAAAACCTCAGGTATGTATATTAATCTTCAACCAGTGAAAAATTCTTGCTCAGAATCTCCTAGTAAATTTAAACAAGTATCAGAAAAGTATGCAGAGCAAGAAGGGTTAAAAGAGCAATGTGTTGCTCAAGAGTTGGGTCAGACATTGGAGTATGGCCAATCTGGTTCTGCTACAGAACCAGAATTGGAGAATGAAATATCAGAAGCAGCAAAGCCTTATGTAGCAAAAGAGTTGAAAGAAGAAAAGGAAATAATGGAAAAGGAATCTTCAGAAACAGGAAAGGCTCTTGCAGAGGAAGAAGAAAATATGTATGCAGCAAATGGGTTCAAAGAAGAATTTGTAAATGAGGAAAATGGGGAAAGTTCTCCAAAATCTTTTACTTGCATGTTCAACTTTGGTGAGTTTTCTGCTGCAGGTGCTAGAGATACTGCTATTATCCTCAAATGCCAGAAGAGAAGAAACCGAACCATCAAGAAGCTCAGCTACAAACATTCTTCATTCATGGAAGTGGACATGGAACTCTACCCAGCACCACAGGCAGAAGATTATGATTATGATCATCATCACGAGGAGGACTCTTCTTCATTCATAGATTCTCAGCTTGGGTATGAGTCTCTTTCTACAATGACCACTGTTGAAGAAGAACATGATGCTGAGAGCCAGAACCAGAACCAGAGCCACTCGTCTACGTTTGCTGAAATTTTGCTGTCAAGAAAGAACTCGGAATATGTTGCAGAGATGGAGGCTAATGGCAGCGAAGAAGATGTGACGAACCCATCTCAGAAGAACATCTCAGACATGTATGTTCTTGAACCACTGAAAAATTGTTGCACAGATCTTGGTACTTTGAATGATGGTAATTTTGAGATAAACTTAGACAGCATATATGAAAGTGAAGGTGATGAAATAGAATCCATAAATGTTGATGCTATGCTGAAAACAGAGAAGAGAGTAGAAACTTACACAGATGAACAATAATGTATCATCAAATTTGAAGATGATAGCAAAGGAATTGAATCTGAAGAGAAAATTAAGGTCGGAGTCTCTTCATTTTCTAGTCTAGAGGAACTAGAAATGCAAGTCTACACACCAACACAACCACAGGCACATGATTATGATTATGATCATCATGAGGAGGATTCTTCTTCATTCATAGATTCTCAGCTTGGGTATGAGTCTCTTTCTTTAATGACTACTCTTGAAGAAGAACATAATCCGTTAGCCAAAGAACCTGAAATTAAGTTTCAGGAACTGCATAATGAAACTGAGCATCTTCAGAGTTATTGTGGTTATCATGGCAGTTTTGCATCTTTGGCAGATGTTGATGCTGAGAGCCAGAGCCAGAACCAGATCCAGTCTTCTACGTTTGATGAAATTTTCCTGCCAGAAGAGAACTTGGATTATGTTGCAAAGATGGAGGCTAAAGGCAGCGAAGAAGACGTGACGTTATCCCTACAGAACACACCCCAGAAGAACAGCTCAGACATATATGTTTTTCAACCAGTAAAAAATTCTTTCTCAGATCTTGGTGATGTAAATCTGTTCAACCCTGCTACTTTGGATTATGCTAATTTTGAAGTGAAGTTAGAAGGCATACATGAAAGTGAAGGTGATGAAATAGAATCCATAAGTATTGATGCCATGATAAAAACAGAGAAGAGAGTAGAAACTTACAGAGATGAACAAGAATGTATCATCAAATTTGAAGATGATAGCAAGGGAATTGAATCTGAGGAGAAAAATAAGGTGGGAGTCTCTTCACTTTCTAGTCCAGAGGAAGTCAGTGGAACACCCGTTTCCACATGTTTTGATGTAAAGAAACCTCCTCATCAGGATCATGCTCATGTATCTACGTTATCAGAATCTTCGATGAAGAGTAGCAGCAATGAAATTATGGAAGAAGAATTGAAGCAAGAAGCTTCCGAAGTAAAAATGCCTTGTCTAGAACAAGATTTGGAGCAAGAAATACTAGAAGCAGTAAAAGCTACTACAAAACATGAAATGGAAAACGAATTTTCAGAGATAGGAAAGGCTCTAGCAGAGGAGGAAGAATTGAATGAAAAAATTTCAGAAGCAGGTCCAGCTATTGGGGATCAAAACTTGACAGAAGAATTTTTGAAAGTAGACAAGCCTAATGCAACACGAGAGTTCAAAGAAGAAATTTTAGATAGAGACACATTTGAAAAGGAAGATAGGGAACATCTCCAACATCATTTCCTTGCTCTTTCAACTTTGGTGGGCAAGAGAATGCTCGTCCAAAATATTCATACTCATCTACTGAGTCCTTTTATCATGGGTTTAATGTTGGATTCCATAGAATCAGGGTCTCTGTAAGAAAATCTTATGCAGATGCAAATCATGCAATGGAGTACCGGCAACTTCAAATGGAAATGCGTCAAATGGAAATGCGTCATTTAACGGATTTGTTCCTGACAAACCTATTCAGCAGAAGCAACAGCTATAAACCTCCAACTCCTGTACATTCTGTTGTATAATGTACTAATGTTCCATCAAAGAATTCTGTGATTTTAATATGTATTTGTAAAGCTGCAAATTAACTATAATTTGTACTTGATCATCTGGTGTCACTGAAGATTTTCATTTATAAGAATGCAGATATCATAAACCCTGACTCCAGGAAGGGTTAAGACAGTGACAATAGGTCATTCATGTCTTCATTTATCATGGTGTAATTTTTTGAAATCTCATTTTCTTTAAAATCTCATTCTTGTAATTTTGTTCTATTGTTACTGTCCCAGGATATCATGAAATGCAGTAGGATTGTCGTTTGCAAATAAATTTTGTCTCCTTTTCACTAAATTAATTAAGGATATATATGTGTTTTAAACATAGAATAACCACTATTTTTTGACTTTTTACATCTCCCAGTGAGCCTGGAGACTTTATGTGGACTGTAACATTGAGTCCTGTGTAAATGTTTTTGTTGATGGATAAATCATGGATTCATTTTTAGTACCTGTGAATCTGGCATACAGGGAGCCATTGTTAAGTAAATACAGCTGATAGTTTGTAATTTCAACCAGTTATTTGATAATACCTCCTTTGATATGATATTTTTGACATTTTAAAACACATATGTTCTTCCTGCATGCCTATAGTTTTATCCTGAGAAAATAGTTAATTTTTGCACAGTCAGCATTCCAAATGGCAGACTACCAGTTTTGAGCAACTATTATTTATGTCATTTTTGTTTCTTTGTATAGGAATTTTATCTGGGATGGGACTGTGCTTCTAAAGTGGTGGGAGATTGGGAGCGTGTATTAGACAATGGAGTGGTTGGGACTTTGGGAACTTTAGATTGTGGTGTGTCTAAGAAAATAGTCAATAAAGGACAAATGATATCTGTTTTAAGAAGAGGTTCTGAATGCAATTGGCAAGCTTTTCAGGCATGAAGTGAAGATGCTGGATCACTTTTCTATGGCATTATACTTCAGATACCGTGTAGATACAATACCTCGTTTGAAACAATCTGTTAAAATAGCAATTGCATGATCACCTAAATTATCATTTTAGGAAAAAATCAAATGTTTTGATTTGTACATTGTTAGGATTTTTAAGTACAGTATTGAAATGCTGAATACCTAAAAATTGAAATGCATCAATAAAAAGAACATGATTTTTTGGGCAAACATTGTTCTATTGTTTGTGTGGATCCTAATAGTGACATTTCTGAGAAAAGGATCGTGACACTTCTACATGAGCTGCTGGGCTTGGCTGGTCATGGCAAAATTCCATGAAAAAGCATAATTGGTCTAACAGAATACTTTGGTTTGCCCAACAAATTTCTAAGATTCTTTGACAGGCATCCTAGGATTTTTTATTTCCCTTTTTTCAATTCAAAATGCAAGGCAAGTTACAATGGGAGGGATTCATCCCTATTTATACTTTTTTGTGAAGAATTTGCCTTTTGGAGTATAAGCTACACACCAAGGCTCTTGATCCCTTCTTTCTCATTTTAGAAATTTGCTCAATCCCTAAACTTCTAAGACCATTTTTCTTCAAATAAAAATACTTATATCTTTTAATCCGTCAAAATAAACATACCAACATTAAAACAAAGACTACCACTACTGCTTACTTTACTCAAGATCAAAGGAAATGGAAATGGAATTAGAAGGCACACATTTATACTATTTCTAACATACCCTTCTTTACTGTGCAATGTGTCAGAATCATGGAGTTAGAACCTTGAGAATCACCTTTGCTTGCTTCTTCAATTATTAAGAATTGGCTAGTTACAGAGCTTTTCTGGCAAGGTTTTAGACGTGGGCAACTGGTGGAAGATCATTTTTTGATTAGTCTAAGAAAAATGTAAGTGGAGCTCATGAGACTTGGAGGAGTTGGTTGCAAGAAAGGTCTGTTCCAAAGAGAAGGCATTTATTCAAACATAGAACACAGGTGTTTAGCATGATGATGCAACATTGAGCGAATGTTTGGTGCAGGCCAAAAGTGAAAATTCGAAAGTTTTGGTGATCAAAAAACCAAAAGTTTTCTTGTAGTATATTAGAGACCTCTCAAATGGTTTGAAATGCATTACCGTATTACTTTAAATAATTTTTTTGAATTAGGCATTTATTCACTATGCTATTATAGATTTTGGCCACCTAAGGCCATAGTAAAGGTATATATTTAAGGACTATGGCATCAAATAGATAGCCTATAATTGGTCATGGTCAGTCATCGTCAAATCTTTTAGCCCACTTTAATGGGTTAGCCTATGTTAATGAGACAAAGGCACCAAGATGATGTTATGGCAAACTAAACTTGTCAAGTGTGATATGGATAACATGAAGGAGTGTCATACTATCTGATGAGCAGCAAAGTACCCCTATGCCCAACAACATGAATCACAAGTGTTCATGCGTGACTCGGTCAAATTCCTAAGACTGCAAGCACTTACGTACACAGAATTCTAGCTAGCAAGACCTCAGTTACAGTAGTCGTTGTCTTCCCAACCTCACTTGTGATATTCTAAAACGATGGTTGAGTGAGATTGAGGCAAATGATTTTTTATTTTTTTGAGTTTTCTTTTTATCTTTAAGGTCTGATTCTTCTAATGTAGGAAATAAAAAGCTATATAATTTTACGATTGCTCTACTCTATCGCTTAACTATCCCTAGCATAAACAACTGATCTCATCTTGTATGCGCATCCTGAGCATATCCTAACCACTACTGATTTACCAAACGTCAAGCATCACTGGGTTGCCAAGTGTCAGATATATGTTCGAGATGGTCGTGCCTATGGTTCTCATAAACTATGAAAAGGACTGTAACCGTAAAGCAATAAAAATAAAAGCTTTTAGAATTATTAAAATATTAAAATGTTTTAATGCTTAAGTAGTTAAATCCAAATGCTGCAAGGAATGCTCAAAAAGCTCGTCTTTACTGTTGGTCATGCCAACGGGCTCAGGTACATTAACGCTTGAATAAAGAGCCATACATCCTTCTAACTCCTACTGCGGGCACTTGAGAAATATTCTAACTTTCATGAAAAAAAACTGCAAGAGCTTCGTTACAACTATGTCAAAGATGCTATAAATGCTATGGGTGCATGCATATTTATAGCGGAAGACAGACTTTGCATTAACGAGGTCATGTTAATGCATGAACGGATGCGTTGATGGGGTCATGTCATCGTGGCCACATCAACGAGGCTTCGTTAATGTGACCCAGTCAACGCATCAACTGAATCCTATATCATACCCCCATGACTGAGTGAAAACTCATCCTCAAGTTTATTACAACTTGGAAGGTATGACATTATTAACGACACACATGACAAAACACATCTACATAAACATTGACTCTATCAACACACCAAGTGCCTGAGTGTACGGAAAAATAAATTACAAAATTGTGGTGCTCATAGAAAATGAAATTGAACTCCCTGATAGCAATGGATTCTCAACCCTACCGAAATGCTGAAGTTGCTGGAGAAGGTCACACAATTCCTGGTGATGGTGGTTCTGACAAGCCTTCGCCAGCTTCTAGTGTATGTGGCGGTTGAGGTGTTGATGCTAGTTGCCCTGCAGCAGCTACAACTTCTAGAGGTAATCGAAAAGCCTCCAACAATGCCCTCATCTTATCTTCTTTGCTTCTGGGATCGTTCACAGTCTAGGTGGTTTCACCAATGTGTGCCGGAATAGGAACATCCCAAGGACATGGAAGTGCAGGGAAAAGTTCCTTCAAATTGACAAACCAGGCAACGAACTGTTTCTGTTCGATATTGAATGCTTGGACTGATATTTGTAGCTATTAGTAGTCATTCATTCGTCGAGCCAAGTTCTCTGCAACTACACATTATCCTTCAAAATAGGTGCGAAGAACTTCAAGTTCCACATTTATTGTTTCTAACTTTTGCTTTGTCTATTTATGTGCTTTGAACTCGCCCTCATATAAAGAATACAAGGTGGCCACTTGCTTCTCCACGTTTGACCACAGCCTTTCAGCTGTTAGCATAACCAGGTTTGCATAACAAAGATTGCCTAATTCTATATATTCTATCACCTCTTCAATCTACAACTATGTGAGATGGATCTCAACTTGGTTGTAGGCATTTAATCCATCAAAGATGGGTTGCCACACCTCACCTCCTTCCCTGAGCTATTGGAGTGCTTGATTCATCTTATCCTTTGTGACTTAAATTTCTTTTTCATTAACTTCTTTTAGCAATTCCACTTGGTCCCTATAGTGATTTTTTACTCATTCAAACTTAAGGGCCTCATTTTTCAAAGTGGTGATTTCAATAGTTGATTTCTGTTGCAAGGCTTGGACTTCCTCCATGGATAGATTACAATTTTTGGCAGCCAATCGCCTTACATCAGTGTTTACACTGGCTAGCTCCTCTTATTATTGATGGATAAAATTTTTCATGTGTTGATTTTCGACACCAACATTGTGTAGGTGATAAACTTCTGCGGTCAACCTGACATTCTCTTGGCGAACCTCTACCAAGTCCTTGTTGAGATGGTAAGAATGAGCATCTGTTAAGGACTTGTTAAAGATTGTCGACTCTTGCTTGTTCTCAACTGTTTAAAGTTTGGTTTGAAGCTATTGAAAAGCTTCATCCCTAGTGACTTCATGATTGAGAAAAGCTGGATCATCAAGTTGGGCTCTCAATTGGGAAACTTCCATAGCTAAGCATTGATAATCTGCCTGGGTTGCTTCAAGTTGCCTCTCCAAGATGAGGCACTTGCCCCTTGCTGAGAGAAACTCCAACTGAGTTGCAGTGATGTTGTCTGGAAGATCAAAGACATTTGGAAGCGGTTGCTTGGTTCCCATCAATTGATTCAACAATTCTTCATGTTGGACTATGTTGATTCTGCTATGCTGAGTTCTTGTGGATGTTTGTACATCTCCAAGTCCATGTACATTTGGTACCGGCACCATAGGTGTGTTGAGAGCTATAGCAATTGTATCAGTAATCACTTCTGATGCAACTTCTTGTCCCTAGTGTTGCATTACTAGGATAGTTGCCCCCTCTCTATCCTCCAAGCGCATCAAGAAAGTAGCGAAATTTTCTAAAATTTCAAGAAATAGTTGTTGGGTATACATCATTAATTCTTGAACACTGGTGTCTATTCTTGTAGGCACTTACATTCATGCGACAGAAAACATTGGCCCTGCTCTCTCTAACAGACTTACAGATCGAGCCACTTATTCAAGATGGCTCATTGCAGGGTGATACATTGAAGGGCCTTCTCCATTGCTAGTTTCTGCTGATTACTCTTGTTGGCTCAAGAGTTATTGTTAGATCTCATGTATGTGTTCTACGATCGTATGTGAGTTTGACCTTATTACTTGTGCAGGCTATGGAGGTGGTTGTTGCTCTTTCCTTATTTGTGTTGTGGCAGGAGTCNATGTGAGTTTGACCTTATTACTTGTGCAGGCTATGGAGGTGGTTGTTGCTCTTTCCTTATTTGTGTTGTGGCAGGAGTCTTGTCCTTCATCATCTCACACCATGAGGCAATTGGGGCATGATGAAGTGTATCATTGGCATAACGTGCTATCCCTGCCCATTTGCACAATTTTTTGATTAGGTAGGGAAAGGGTAGAGCTCACCTTCCAGGTTTATTTTTAGCAAATCGTTTCTCAATTTCAAGTAAAAGTAATTGTGGAAGGTTGATGGGAAATTTTTCACTTAGAGCGGCACATGCACAAGTAGAGAAGGTAGTGATCTTGTTGGGTCTTACTATTGGATTTAAGTGGTATGACGCAATTTTTGAGTAAACCCTCTCTGCAGTGGTTAGAGTGTCGAACTCCTTACGTTCTACCCCATAGCACCGCCTAATCCACTCCCCTTTCACCTCGGGATCTACTTGTTTTGGAATCTCCATCACATCAACCCTAGTCTCAGGCAACCCAAGAGCTTGGGCAATTACCTCTACAGAGTAAGATAAATGAATGTTCTTGATTCTTACTCTGAACCCCAGCTGCCAATTCGTCTAAAAGAGATAAGTTTCTCCTAGGTACCATTCACCACTAGATGTGATGATTGGCCACATAGGAGAATTCTGTAGTTGGGTTCTGACTTCTTCTAGTGCATTTTCTAGAAATAGTCCAAATTTTAATCATTGAAGGACCATTTGTTGTAGCTCCATCAGCTTAATAGCATAAATACAGGCCTAGGTCAGGGTGACCTCAAGCTGTGGCACTATCACTGGAGTCTTGTCCCCTTGCGAGTGTTCATTGGGAACATCCTCTTCTGGAATCTGATGAACAAATTCCACATTAGGTCCTTCATGAAGAGGACGAGTTGCATGTGAGCGCTCTGCATGTTCTTGAGGTCATGCACCCTATTCTCTTCTAGTTCTAGGTAGCTTATCCCTCGATTGTGATGGTCCTTTTTCCCTTAGATGCATTATTTTAGGTATCATATGCAATCACAACATAACCATGAATTAAAATGTGTATAAGTTGCTCAGAATGGCAATAATACATCTTTTCATTTTGTCCAAGCTATGACAATGGCACGTGCATCCTGTTTGGTTCCTCAAAGTGTAGTGGATGGGTTAAAATAATAATAAAATATGATGAATTAAAATTAATAATTATTTTTTCCTTGTTTAACCCCTAAGAGATGTTAGGTCTTTGATAATCATAATAATTAGAGACCACTCCCCCCACGATGTAGAGCATACCTCCGATAGTAGAAGGGTGAAAGAATGGTTAGATTGGGACATGCAGTAGGAAAGGCATGTTCTTGGAAAGAATACTGGAGGTAGAAAAATCGAAAAACCTCCCCTAGTGTTGTGAACAAATGGACAAACTTCAAAGGCGCGACGTGGGTATATATAGTATTTTTGAGCTGCATCGATGGGGCCATGTAAATGAGGCTACGTAAATGTAGGTGGATGCGTATATGGGGCCTAGTTGATGTAGTCATTCAACTGAGTTGACCTACATTGATTGATGAATTAAGAGTCCAAGTGTGCGAAGTGTAGCACAAAATTGGATTGATTCGAGAAGCTAGAGACCAGCAAACAATATGAGATAAAGAGGAAGGAAGATTGTGATCAAAAGAAGAGTCAAAGTTAGGAGAATGTCATAAAATGGAACTTGGTGGATGAAGAGCCTCACGATGGGTAGCATAGAAATGACCAACTATATCAACGGGGTAGGAGATTAACAAACGAAACCAAAGGATATGCAAGTGGGTCCTCCCCATAGTAGGCATTAGCCTTGGTTGCCCTTGCACATCGTCAACATAGGAGTCTGTGAACCCCATAGTTAATTAATGATCATCAAAAGTTAATACTCACATCCACTGGAGCCAGCTGAAGGATTTACAAGTTCCAGCAAACCAAGATCAACAATCAAATCATAAAATTGACAGTGAGGTAAGTAATGGAGAGAAATTGATGAATAGAAGAGGGTGTGAAATGGAATTCCTAATTATGGTTAAATGAAGTCCCTTGTAAAGTGTGTGATTAAGTGACCTAGTAGGATCCATCCTCAGTCCGGACCCAAAATCAACCACACTCAGTGACTTCACATCAACATTCCAAGACTAGTCCATCCCTTGAGACACAAGAATGCTCCTAGAAAACTACCACCATTCCAACATGCATGAGATATAGGAAGTGAGAAAGGGCCTTAGTTAGAGGGGACAAAACAAGTCCCATAACTAGTGCTTGTAGCCCTTTAGAGTTGGTCTAAGGGGTGTGCTTTGAATTCCCATGTGTTTTGTTTTTGTTTTCAAATGGGAACCTCACCATGCAAAGACCCATGCAGTTTTGCATGTATGTTGTCCAAGGGGTGTGCTTTGAATCCTCATATTTTCCTTCCTTCTTTCTTTCTCTTTCTTTTCCTTTTTTTTTCAATGATGAGGACCACACCATGCAAGGACTGTTGGCTATTTAGCTTCCTATCATGAAAGGATATGGAATGGTAAGAAGTCCATGAGAACACTCTCGCATACTAGGGAATAGAAAAGCACGAAGAATGCTGCATTCCCTTGAAGTCACACCCTATTCAAACTATTGGATCCTCCTCAAGTCTGGAAACTACATAAGTCACAAATTATTTAAAGTTTTTTTTTAAGGAAAATGGAATTGCATGTTTCCAAAACAAGGAAACCCATAGAGTGTGTGGATGGATGGATGATGTGGACTCACTGCCTGTTACATGAAAAGAAAGTATAACTTAGCTTTCTGGAACAAAAAATGCTAAGGTAGGAACTAGATATAATAGGAAAATTGTAATATGCAAACCACTGCAAAGAGCAACAACCACACCATTGCATTCTGTGATAATAAGACAAATTATTAGTGAAAAAGATAAAACAACTAAAAGAGAAGTAAGTATATACATATAGAAATAAAGAAAGAAAGAGTAGGTAAGAATTGTAAACCATACGAATGATGGTATAAAACAAAAATGTGCAAAACAAAAACTTTCAAAAAGAACTGAGAAGCCAATAGAGGCTTTTAGCATGGGTGGTGATCTCCTCCACGACTAAGCTGGGAGGAGGAGATCCAAAAAATGGAACGAGGTTGACTGTGAGACAAGAGGGTAGTGACACTAGTTCGGTGAGGTTCATGGAAGGGTTTGAATTATTGCATATTGACTAACTGTGTTTTCATGGGATCCTTAGGTTTGTGTATAAGTAGGGCCCCAGACGGAAAGGCCTCGAAAACAATATAAGGTCCCTCCCATAGTGTTTGAAACTTAGTACATTGTCGTACACATGTGGGGTTCCAATAGAGTACCTTATCTCCATGTTGAAATGTTACCTTTCAAATCCTAAGATCATGATGTTTTTTACTATAGGCCTTATCTACTTCATTTGATGATAGGGCTACTAATCAATTTTCATCTAGCATATTCAAGTTGATGAGTTGTTCTTGTTGTGCTAGGGATAAGTCAAGCCCCAAGTCACTAGCGGTGGATAGTGTTTAGAGTTTTGCCTGAATTGGGAGTTTTGGTAGTTTCCCATACACTAACTTGTAAGGAGAGTAGCCTATAGGAAGTTTTCACATTGAGCGATAGGCCCAGAGGACATTGTTAAGTTTTGTGCTCCAATCCCTCCTATATTTACAAATGGTCCTAGTTAGGATCTTTGTAATCTCCCTATTTGTGACTTCAGCTTGTCCATTGGCTTGGGGATGATAGGGTGTTGTAAATTGATGTTCAACCCTTAAGTGCTGCATGAGTTTATGAAAAGTAGTGCCCGTGAAGTGAGTGCCATTATCTGAAATGAGTGCATGTGGCATCCCAAACCTATTCACAATTTGTTGTTGGACAAACCATGCGGCTGTGGTTGAGGAATAGTCAGTGACAGCTGCTGCCTCTACCCACTTAGTACAGTAGTCTATTATGACGAGGATATACACCTTCCCATTGGACATGGGTGTGATGGAGCCCATGAAGTTGATGCCCCAAATGTCAAAGGGTTCTAGTGGCTAAATTCACTATTGAGGTCCCTCCATTCATGTTGTCATCCCACCATCTCTCTAACATCATTCACAAGAGCAGAAAAACCATTGAGCATCTCTAAAGAGTGCATGCCAGTAATAGTCTACAAGCAGGATCTTAATGGCTGTGCATTATCTAGCATAATGGCCCCCACAAGGGCCCTCATGAGCATCTTGAAGGACATGCAATTTATCCACATCAGGGATGCACCATCGAACCAAGTCGTCTGCACACACCTTATAAAGGTGTCCGCTGATTTCCATGAAATGCTTGGCTTTGTGAAGAAATCATTATTTCTTCTGATGATCCCACTCCTTTAGTAGCCCTTGTGTCAAAAGATAGGTAAGGACGTCGTCAAAACAAGTTGATCTTATGGGTGCTTCCTTGGCAATTGCTCTAGTGAAGAGGAGTTCATCTGGAAACTGATCAAAGAGTGGCTCATCCTCCTCCATGTGGTCCCATTGTAATCAAGATAAGTGATCAGCAACCACATTCTCAGTTCCCTTTTTTTCCACCATATTAAGGTCAAATTCTTGGAAGATCACGAGCCACCGTATGATACGAGGACTCACTGTTGGTTTGTTTATAAGGAACTAGATGGCACTATGGTCAATAGGGACAAACACCTTATATCCAAGCACATAGTGTTGGAACTTTTCCAAGGCAAACACCACCACCATTAATTCCTTTTCAGTAGTGGTGTAATTGAGCTAAGCACCCATAATGCTTTTTCTTGCACAGTGGATGTAATATGAATGTCTCTAGTCATCCAACTGTGTAAGCACAGCTCCCAATGCATAATTAGATGCATCCTTCATGATGTGAAATGGTCTGGACCATTCAGGTGCCCATAGAATTGGAATTTCTATGAGTTTCTATTTTAATGTTTGGAATGCAGACTCACATTCCCTAGTCTAGAAAAACAGAGCATCTTTCTTTGTTAGTTCCACCAATGACTTGGCGATCTTCAAGAAATTCTCAATGAAGCACCAGAAGTAATCAGTGTGTCCAAGGAATGATCAAACATCTTTTATAGTGCTTGGTTGACTAGTGATTCCTTGGATAATCCTAATTTTTTTAGGATCCACACAATCCCTACTTGTGAAATTCGATGCCCTAGAACAATGCCCTCTTGGACCATCAAGTGGCTCTTTTGCCAATTAAGCCATAAATTAGTTTCCACACATCTTTTTAAAACTTTCTCAAGGTGGTCCAAAGCTTATTTGAATGTTACTTTGTAGGTGGAGAAGTCATCCATGAAAACTTCTACTCCATTGTCAATCTATTATTGAAAGATGCTAAGGACAAGGTGTTGGAAGGTTGCAGGGGCATTACATAGGCTAAAGGGCATCTTCTTATATGCAAAAGTCCCCCAGGATCTTGTAAATGTTATCTTGTCCTAGTCCTCAAGCGCAATATGGATTTGGTTATAGCCACTATAATCATCCAAAAAGCTATAGTAACAATGCCCTAAAATGGTATCCAACACTTGATCCACCAATGGGAGTGGGAAATGATCCTTAAAAGTTACCATATTTAGTAATCAGAAATTTATACAGACTCTTCATTTTCCATCCTTCTTTGGAAAAATAATGAGTGGGCTAACCCATTCACTATCCACAATGGAATAGATGAATCCTACTTTAAGAAATTGTTCAATTTCATCCTTGACGATTTGCTTAAGTTTGGGATTCAATCATCTTTGCAGTTGTCATCGTGGCTTCATGGAGGGGTCAATATAGATTCGATGTTGGCATACCCTAGGATCAACTCCTATCAATTCAAGATATGACCATGCAAAAGTAGCCATCCATTTATTCACCATCTTTAGCAATCTTTTCTTTTATTCAGGAGCAGAGTGGCATTGATTATTACTGGCTTGCCATTCTGCAAGAATGAATATTCTAGATTGGGTTGGTAAGGATTTCAATTCTAGGGGCTCTTGTCTAAAGCTTTTAGGAATCTACAACTTTCCCCAATCATCATTGTCATTAACAGTGGAAATTTTTTGATGGACTTATTTTAGTTTGTCCATGCTTTCCATATAGGTACATATAAGGCCCTCAAAGGATTCCATGCATAAAGTGCTGCTATTAGAGTTAGCGGTTAGCCACTAGGTGCCTTCTTAATTAGTGGCTGATGTGTACAAGCATCATTGAATTTGTGAATCTACGGCACATCAACTGCATGCTTGAATGGATGCCTGCTTAACATACCAAAGTTGTTGCACACAGTTACACTCAGAGTCACTGTACACGATGCATGGAACATGTTTCTTCTCAATCTTCCCAAAAGGATTTTCCTTTGAAATTTTAAGGGAAAGATCTGAGAGTCCCAAACATGCATCCACCATGCTGAGCCAAGCTCTTTCCATTATAATTGAAAATTTTCCCTTGCAATTATCAACATAGATAACTAGGAAGTTAGCAAGATGGGACCACCCACAAATGGTGGTCACAATATCTTCTACCAATCCCAAGGGAACAATAATGGACTAGTCTACCAGCTCAAGCTGAATGTTGATTTTCTTCAATGGGGGGTAGGTTCCAAGTCTTGTACATATCATTTGAAATCAAGTTGACACCTAACCCTGAATCCAAGAGAGCTTTGCATGGCTTGTTCCTTGCCACCTAGAGGTATATGAGGGGACTCCTTGGATCAGTCAATTTTCGAAGAAGATGACTTGCCTTTATCCAATCTATCATAGCGTGTGTTAGCATGATAGTTTGTACTTTGGGAGGTGTTTGGCTTGAAGGTTGCTCGAAGGATTCAATGGTGGAGGTGATTAGTAGTTTATAGGCACTAGCCACAAGTGAATGTAAGGGTATGTTTGGGTTATTGGACTAGAAAAAGGGATGTTTTTGTGGTTTTGATTTTGGCCCGCTTAGCTGAGAAGCCAGTTGTAAGTTGATATCCCTTCTAGCATTATGTTGTTGTGGCTATGGTGGTATTTCTTCCTACATAGGTGGAGCAAGAAGTAACTAAGTTGGGGGTTGATGAGTAGGTATGGTAGGAGAAGGTGGCAGAGGATAGTGCAAATGTGGGTTCTCCCCCCTAGGTGATGGAGACTGGGTTCAGAAGTATTTTTGGGGATAGTAATGATTTTGAAAAGGTGCATGACTATACGAGTCCCGCAGGGAGATCGGTTGTTGAACGTAGTACCCATAAGGATTTGGCTATCGGTAAGGGTATTGCTACCTTGGAGGTAGCATCCCCCATGATTGTGGTTGCTACCATTGCTGGTAATACTCATAAGGTTGCAGTGGTTCTCCACTTGGATAATATCCCTGTTGCTAGTGGAACTGCTTGGGATTTCCTTGTGGTTAAGGCAATATTTGAGGTGTTTGCCTTTTTTCCAAGTGAGGATTCAATGCATACATCCCAGACTCTTGTAAATGTGACACCACAGGACAACATCCCTTAGAATGTTCATACTGGCATATGTCACATCTATCATCTTCCTTTGTATCAGAGTTTGCAACCCATTCTATGGTAGAAACTTTTCCCTTACCTTTGTAGTAGGCATGTTCAACTTCTCTTCTCCTATGTCAATCTCGATCATTACCTTGCTCTTTGGATTTTTCTACGATTTTTAGGACACTTTGGAATTTTTCATCTAAACAATCTCACATCTTGTCAACCTTGGCCAAACTTTCAGAAGCAAATTTTTGTATGGACAAGATTTTTTTGTTCACTGCTGCATCCAATGGTGATTTCTCCTCATCTTCACAAAATTAGACTTCCTTCTTTCAAATGGAAAGGTCCCAATTATATTCTTTTGCACTTTCCCTTTTCCTTAGTTCCCCCTCCTCTTTGGATACCTACTCAATTAGGTGCTGCAGTTGATGGGCCCTTAACTCAAATATTTGTCCTTGAGCATAAACACCAAGGATCTCCCTTGTTTCAAAGCAGAGCCCATTTATGATATAGTGGAGCTATTCCCACTTAGAGTAGTCATGACCAGGGCATTGGTGTAACAATTGGTAATATCTACCCATGGCTTCATCCAAGGGTTCATGACCATCTTGTTTTCATCCCTGAATCTTTCATCTTAGATTAGACACTCTGGAGTAGGTTTGGTATTTATCATTGAAAATTTCCAGCATTGTACTCCATTTCTTGATTAATTCTAGTTCCAAAGACCAGTACCAGCTTTCCTCTTCCTTGATGAGTATTCAAGGGAATAGTTTGAGCTTCTACTAATCATTGTCTATATTCTGTAGGATGCAGGCATCATGAAATTCTTGCAAGTAAGTTTGCATATCACAATTATATCCTCCTTCAAATTTGGGGATGTTTTTCATATCAAGGCACTTAATCTAGCTATCTTTCAAGTGCCTAGTGGGTATTCAAATTGCCTCAGCTATGTTAAGCATGCTTCGAGTAGCAAGTAGTGGTTCATTGAAGTCATAGTCCTGTTGATGGCCATGACGTTTGTGATGATTTCTGCTACCTCTCCTTTCCTGATGGTGAGTCTCGCACAATTGGTCATGCCTTTCCTCATGTTGTCCTCATCGGTCTTTGCGATCTTGTTGTTCTTTTTTATCACTATCACCCCGATCTTTCCTACAATGATTGTGATCGAAGCCAAAACCTGATGAAGATAACATGGAATGAGAAGATGGAGAAGAGGGAGGAGAACTACCACTGCCACAGTGTCGATCCCCTCCTTTGTTCTGATGATGGCCTTGATCTTCACGTCCATCTTTCCCTTTACCATGATCTTTTTTGTGAGATCCCCCATAATCCTAGGACTCTCGGTTGCTTGATTATTTACTTTGTATGAAGGATTGGATGATCTGATGTAGTGGAGGAGGTTTAGGTAAACGGGAATTGTGAGAAATAGGTTCCTCATCATCATGCAAGCCCTACAAGAATAAAGGGTTATTGAACTATTTTCCCTTTATTTGTTCATGGTGTTCCACCTATTGCTAGTCTTGTGCACATTGTGCTTCATTTGGACAATAGTCCCAATAATCATGATCATCCATTATGTACTCCACACTATGATCTTGCATGCCCAATCTGGCAAGAGTTTGGAGCAACATTCCAGGAATCGATCGATCAGGGGGCAATATGATGTTTCCCTCCATGTCGCACCATCACAAATGCTCATCCTAATGCAGGATAAAGGTGAAGTTGGGTATATACTTGTCTAGATGGGCATATACCACCTGACATTCTTGTGGCACTAGTGGGTTGGATCTATCTCACCTATGAGAAGAAGACATTCTTAATGTTATACAATAAATAAATTGGTGTGCATTAATCTTTTACTTAAGTTGCCTACCATGTGTGGATTTTGATATACTGGGTCCATTCCAACGAAGTGAATGGTGATCTTGCTAAGACTAGATAGCACCTATAAGACTAACAGTCCCTAGCAATGATGCCAATGATGAGTGGCAAAGTACCCCTACACCCAACCATACAAATCACGAGCGTTCATGCTTGACGTGGTCGAATTATGAAGACTGCAAGCACTTATATACACAAAATTCTAGCTAGTAAGACCTCAGTTAGAATGGTCTTTGTCTTGCCAACCTCACTTGTGATATTCTAAAGCGATGGTGGAGTGAGATTGAGGCAAATAATTTTTTTTAGTTTTCTTTTTATCTTTAAGGTCTGATTCTTCTAGTGTAGGAATTGAAAAACTATATAATTTTATGATTGCTCTACTCTATTGCTTAACTATCCCTAGAATAAGCAATTGATCCCATATTCCATACACATCCTAAGCATATCCTCACCACTACTGGGTTACTAGACATCAAGTGTCACTAGGTTGCCAAGTGTCAGATATATGTTCGAGATGATCGTGCCTTTGCTTCTCATAAACTATGAAAAGGACTATAACCGTAAAGCGATAATAATAAAAGCTTTTAGAATTATTAAAATGTTTTAATGCTTAAGTAGTTAAATCCAAATGCTACAAGAAATGTTCAAAAAGCTCATCTTTATTGTCGGTCATGCCAATGGGCTCAGGTACATTAGCGCTCGAATAAAGAGCCATAAACCCTTCTAACTCCTGTTGTGGGCACTTGGGAAATATTCCAACTTTCACAGAAAAAAACTGCAAGAGCTTCGCTACAACTATGTTAAAGATGTTATAAATGCTACGGGTGCATGCATATTTATAGCAAGAGATAGACTCTGTGTTAACGAGGTCATGTTAATGCATGAACGGATGCATTGACAGGGTCATGCCATCATGGCCATGTCAATGAGGCTTAATTAACATGGCCCAGTTGATGCATCAACTGAACACTTCATCATTATCTAATGATTAAGCTTTGAGCTTGTTGATGCATAAATTTTGGTCGCACCAACACCTGGGAAAAAACTTGTTTGAGAAGATTATTGCCTAGGGCACTTTCTGTATGGGTATGAAAACCAAGGAATAGTCTCATCTAAAGAGGGCTATGTGGCCTTTTGAAAATAGTAAAAAAACAAAAATTTTAATTGGAATTCAAGCATACAAAAGTTAACCAAAATAAATTTTCCTTGCTTCCCAGTTGCTGCTGCTATTCACTACCAGTTCGTTTCAAACGTTGCCATAGCCAACATTCCTTGTAGCTACTAGAGGAGGGAGAGAGAGGGAAGAGGCTAGATGAAGGGGCCTACTGACACATCTTTGACACATAGATAGAACGTGCCCTATTGCTAGCATGAAAGAGGGAAATTTGTCCCTATTTTGAGAACCTTGCCATGGATGCACCACTCGCCAAAAATAGAATATAACTATAGATCCTGTGCATGCAACTACTGCTATCAACTACTACAACACTATAGTAGAGAGAGAGAGAGAGAGAGAGAGAGAGAGAGAGAGAGAGAGAGAATGAGCCACCAAACCTTGCTGTCACGTGCTGGTAGACACATTGCTATCTATAGTCCTACATCTGCCATCATCATGGGTCTGCATCGAAAAGGAAAAAGAAAATCCCTACTTCTTTATTTCCTGTTGATATTTTTGACATTCATCCATGCAGCTCTACCACTACTAATTATCACTTATCCATTGCCAAAAACAAAGAAATAGGACTTCAGAACCTACCTATTGTGCCTGCCGTTCGCATGTGTCAGTTGTGCTGCTGTTGCCCCAAGAAAAAAAAGAGAAGAGAGAGAGAAAAAACCATCATTTTCTCATCTCTCAGCCCCTAGAGACCCCCCCTGCCCATTTGCATGCACCTCAATGGAGAGAGATGTAGCTATTCGAGAAAAGAGCCCAATTTGTTAAGGTGGCCCTCATTTCCCCCTACTCCTAATGTCATCTTTTTTCTCTACTTTATAGCCTCCTACTAGTGACATTTCACCTCCCCACACATTAGTCCACCTTCCCACACATCGATTCACCTCCTCACATGTTAATTCTTCTTCTTGCACATCAGTCCACCTTCCTGCATGTTAACATTGTTTGGTGAAATAGTATATAATTTTACAGGACAGTTTTGTTGATCATGGCCTTGTGTGATAGCATGAGTGAGGTTGGCCACAACAGAGCTCATGATTATGTATATAATGTTATATTTACACCCATTATTTCTCTATTGGATTTTAGGTAGACTGGTCTAAATAATTTTAAATTCCAAAGTTTCATAAAGGTGTTATACACCTTCAATTTTATTTACTTCTCAATGTTGCAATTCTTGACCAATTTTTAGGGTTAAACTTCTGTCATAAAACAATTAAAAAGATCTAACAATTAGTAGATATGCATTAGGTATCTAAATTTAAGGAAATTCCCATCATTTTTTCAAGAAAGTTGCATTTAGACTATGTCTCTACTATATTATATTTTACAAAATATTAGTGAAATGTATGACTGTAAGTGTAAAGGTAGCCTTATGTCATTCATTTATAGAAAGGCACCTAATTTACCATCTTTGGTTTACTATTTACTATATTTCATATAATTTTAATAAGGTTATTGTGTTTTTATTTTACCCTTGTGTGTTTTCATTTTAATAAGATTAGGCTTTTATTCATCTACTAGCCCTCCCAAAACTCTTCTTGATGAGATGTGCATTAAGGCTATAGGTGAAGATAGGTAACCCCATATTATTGGGACAAGCCTAGAATGAAAATGATGATGATTGAGTTTTTATTTCATTCATTTTAATTTTTGTGAGTGGTAATAATTGTACTTTACTTTTATGTTTTTGTAATCTATGTGCTCAAAGTATATTATCATATTGGTAAGTTTCCCTTAAAGAACTTGCTTACCAAAGGAGCATGAAGTGCAAGTTTATTCTTTCTTCATTTAAATATATCATTTTAATAGGCTTATTTTTACTTGTATATTATATTTATTAAATCATTGAGATTCTATAAGTTAGGGCAGTAATCTCTTTGTAAAATATGCTTATTCTTATCTCATTCCATTAAAATTACGAATAACACTGACAATCACTCTTTCCAAGAATGTTTTAATCTCTTTGATTTGATTGATATCTTGACTAGTATCTACTAATCATGGTATTATCGATAGAGTTACTAAGGAGGAAATATTTTTAAGGATGAAGCATTCTTCTTTGTAGTGGTAATAAATTTATATACACTTTCAAAAGTGTAAGATTTTGGATTAAAACTGGGTAGTACTTACATTAGGATATTGTAAAAATGTCATATTTAACTAAATGTAGCCATCTTTCTAGTTTTTTGAATGTACTCTAGAACTTGGTGCTCTTAGATAATGGCAATGAATTCTTTTTGTTGTATAAAAAGGACCAAACACACATATTTAGATGCCATGTTGAAAGGGATCAAGACTATAGTGTTAGATGATATTGTATTTTTGAAAGAAAATGTTCAATATATAATACCATAAATGTAGAAAAATGCTCAAATTAATAATCCCAAGTTTAGAGCATCCATGTATATATCTTCTATTAAGTATTGATAGTTCCAAAGTACTTGACAAGGCAATTGAAACAATATGATTTTAATCTTCATGTTGTACCTTACTCTACCTTTGTGTATATGTGTCTCTGTCTCAAAATGAAGACTCTTCTTTAAATAGATTCAATTTGTGATAGAAATGAATAG
Organism: Gnetum montanum; assembly: GCA_015680685.1. NCBI lineage: Eukaryota > Viridiplantae > Streptophyta > Gnetopsida > Gnetales > Gnetaceae > Gnetum > Gnetum montanum. Next base: position 312,510 of record MNCI01038211.1, on the reverse strand, counting down.
ATTTATTGGTATTGATTTATTTGGAGACTTAGTTTTTGGAAAAGTATGTTCATGAGTTTTTTATATGTTAGTCTATTATTTTTCTTTCATACTTAGCAAGTAAAATTATTTGAATGCAATTTTCTTATTTAATTATATTGATTTATTAGAAATAGTATGGTTGTAACCAAACATTTTTTCTATATTGCAATGGACTAGAGGCCATGAACCTTCACTTCCCTTTGGAAGGTGCTGAAAACAATCTGAATATGTTGTCTTTATATCTAAAAACTTCTAATGTTAGGAATTTTATCTATAATTTTGTTTCCTAAACTATAAACATTAAAAACTGCAAGTTATAATTATTTCTATTTTCTACCATGTGCTATGTTGTCAATTTGTTCAAGTAGGTTTAAAATTACTTGGAAATTAAAGGCATGATAATTTTCATCTTGAAAGGCTTGGCAATGTTTGTTTCCTTAATGGTTCCGAGGGGAAAATTTTAAAAGAATTAAACATCTCAAAAAGTATTGATTGTGATTTTATAATAGCTAATCTATGATAAGCATTAATAATCATAATTATGAACTTGTTTTCTTTCAATGGCTTTAGGTTGATATTTGATGGGCATTTAATGTTTGTGCTAAGCGCACCAACTTTGATCAATAGTTTTGGCAACAATTTATTTTGCCATATCATGTCAAGTTCATGTAAACAAACATCAGTTACCTATTAATTAAAAGATCTAAAATGTTTAGTGTTGTTAACAAATGTAGTTTAGAAATGAATGTTATATGTATTGGGTTTTAGACATTATGCAATAAACAAGAAATAATTTTCTCCATCTTTGAGTGAAAATCAAAATGAAAAATTTTATTGGACAAGGAGAAAAAGAATTATAATGCAAATAATGCAAAGAGTTCCATGCTTTAAAGTGGCTCTACAATTGGGAATAATTTATTACCATAGTGTTAAAAAATAAATTATATCATAAATAAATACCAGAAATAGTGGAGCCATTATCCATAATGTTCCAAAGAACTGAAATTTTAATAAAGTTGTAGTGCAAATACAAATAAATGAGAACTTTATGACCATTTTAGTTTAGATACCAAAAAGGTGTAATGTTGGTATGTCACTGGTAATAGCATAGAATGTAGACATTGTCATTTCCTAGAATTAAAACTAATGTTCATGTTCAAAGAGGAGATGCTATGATCTACTTGACACAATTCATATTTGGTTATGGTAAAAATAAGCATTTTATGTGGCTATCTTTGATCCTTTAGAATGAATCAAAAATTTTGAATTACCTGCTTTATATAGTCTAGAAATATTGTGAACTATAGTGGAATTGAAAAGGAAGGCATAACTAAGAGTCTCATACTGAAATAGATAAATCAGTTCAATGGAACATTAATATAATGTATTCACTAGATTGTAATTTTTTAAATTAAAATATTAATTATATATTTTTGTGCCATAGTTCATAAATCTTTTAAAGTATCATATTAGTTATATGTCTTGGATGTACTTATAATCATTCTTTCAGGTTACGATACACTTTCCCTTCTTTTTGCAACAAATTGGAAAAATTTATTATAAAATCATAATCTTTATGATATATTACACTAGAAAAATTAAACAAAAAAATTTCTAAAATTGAGTATAAAATTGAAAAATTTTAAAAACTCATTTTATGGATTTGAACCACAAATTTCTTAGGATTACTTTGGTTATTATTCTTTAACTTAGGTTTATTATTTTTTTGACATGGGAGAAATCCCTTTTAATATTTAATTAATTGTGTAAAGAATATAAAATTAAAAAATTATAACATATACAATTTCATATTTCATTTATGATTACTTATACTTCTTACAATTAATTGCAAATTTTTCAAACTATGTTTCCCACCACCCTATTATTGAACAAAATATAGAAAATTATAGATCAATAATTTCTTACATAAAATCTTTTACAAGTTGTTGTGGTACCTTAAACTTAGATTAGTAGACCTTAATCCATTAATAAAATCTAAAGTACTTTACTAATATGTGATCTTTTAAATTTCCAAGGAAAGAAACTAAAAGACTTTCTAGAACTTTTGAAAAACTAAAAATCAATTTAGATAGATTATGATGATTAGTAGTAAAAAATATTAAATGGAGAATGTGATTAAGTCATTAACCATTAAACAATAAAATTTTTATTTCTAAGGCTAGGATTAGATTATCACCTTGATATGATTATTTTATTATTTAGAAGTTTGAACCTAATCTTTGATTATTAAGATTTGAAGAATAATCTTTGTAATCCAAACCTTATTTTATTAATATACTTCTTTGTTAGTCTAATGAAATTAGCTTTAAAAGATGTTAGTCAACCTTAGCCTAATATAACATGTTCCAATTATTATATTTTGGCACAATGGTAGTAAGGTCTCTTTGAGCTTTTCAGAATTGCCATCCTTGCATGAAACTTCACCTAAAAGATTTAACCACAATTGGAACTACGAGTGATGGCTTACTCATGGTTACTCATGGTTTTGTAGACCATGAGAAGTGGTAGGCTTATGGTTGTCTTGTGGTGCTTGACCATGGATTGTGCTCAATTCATGGTTTATCAAGGTATTGAAAAACCTTTCCCATGACTTGTGATTGTATTAGGGTCTCTTGATCATGAGTTATGGTGAAGTTATGGAGGCCTAACCATGGGTCATGATCAGATTGTGATGCCTTATGTTGGTATAAATTTATTGCTTTTTACCTTTGCCTTTCATTTATAAAGGTGTCATTCTACTACTTCTGACTTCTATATTGAAATGAGATGAACCAAAGTCTTGAAACCTTATTCTATAATAGCACAAGTCATGGTGAGATCATGGTCATTAAAATAATACATTTTAATTCTAAATATACTACAAGTTGACCACAAGTAGTGGTTAGCTCAAGGTTTTATTAGAAAATGAGATTGCAACACATAACTTGAGATTTATTAGGATCGTAATGAGTTTAATGAAAGAGTTGGCTTGGGGATGACATTTTAGCCTCTGAACTAATGCAACATGGGCTAACCACATGAAATGGATTTATAGAGGCAAATGATTTTGAGATGAATGGGTAGCTTGGCTTCATTCTTGGATAAAATTTTGACAATGGTGATGCACATGAAGTGCTTTAAAATACTTTACAACTTGTAAGGATTATCTTTCACTAATTTTGGAGTATTGGCTTTATGGAACTTGGATTTTTTAAGCTTATCATTTGATGATTTTTTGATAGGTTGAAATAAGATTGAAATAAGGATAAAATAATGATATGCTTGAGATAATGAAATAAATAAAGTAACTAAGATGCTAAAATTGATGAAAATATTATTTTTAATATTCTTTCTTGACAATTATGAAGGAGACATGCATACATGAAATATTCAACTTAGAAAGAGAGTTTTAGATATTAAAACTAGAATAAGAGTAATAAACATATAAACAAAGGAAAAATATAAGCTTCTTCTATTTCTATTGTGAATAAAATGATGCATCAACAATTTCCCATGAGAAAGTATTTTATGAGAACTCTCAACTCTCAAACTCTCTTAACATAATGAGGAGATTCTTAAGACACTCTTAACTATACTCTAAAATAATAGAGAAGTTTCTCACATGCTCTCCTATTATGACATGCTTCAAGTTGGAGGTGCTTAAGAGCATACTTTACCTCTTGGGTGAGTTCTCTCTTCTCTTGAATCTCTCTACCTTTTCTTCTCTTGATGAAGTGTTCTCTTAAATTTTTTTGATACAATGGATACATACCTCCTTATATAGCTTTTGGAGAGTGGTTTGCTAAATCATGGTTGGGTTACTTAACCCAATGATAGAGTAATTTAAGCTATCAATGTAGCTAGAAATTGCATCTTTATGAGCTTCTAGAATGATATTAAGTAGAGGTTAGACGATGATTAGGTATCTCATGTCATGCCAACATTTGTTTTCATGACACTTGTCTTTGGAGTGATCCCAACACATGTGAGAGGGCACACTTATGCTTTTGTGTGTTCTTGTATGATCCCAACTGGGAGGTAAATGCTAAGTGGTAACTAGTATATACTTTGACTTTTCTTATTTCTTCTTTCATCATGATTCCTTCTCCTTTTTTGAATTTTTCTTTTCTCCTTTAGAGATTAGTACTTCATATTATTTATTTATGGAGTCTTTCATGGATCTTCATTTTCTTGTATATTTTTATCACTTTGTATGCATCATGAGAATTGGAGTGACATAAAATGTACATCACCCTAAGTTGTGATACCAATAAAATGTTGACATATCTCTTGTCTTGGGATTGATGAGATCAAAAATATAGAAAAAGAGATGTGTATAGACATTTCTATGTATATTTTCATATACAAAACTATAGACATGTAACACCCTTTCTATTTGACCCAAGCCTACTTTAGGTAAAAGCCATAATTAATGCATCATTAAAATTGCAATGTGATTCTCATGGAAGTGGATCAAACAACATAATGAAAACTTATATGCTACTTCCTAAAAATCTCAAACATAAACTAACCAAGCTAGGTACACACACATACCAAACCAATACAGATATATATAAGCACTAGTCAAAGACTATATTATACATGGAAGCAACATTCTAACTATCCAAGCTATCCATATGTCTAGTCCATAATATCACAACATATCAATCAATACATCCAAAACGTATATCATGTTAATATATGCATCATATATACACTATACCAGTAGTTAAAAACTCATGGGTTTTCCATATTAATACCCATAGTAAAAACATTCATCTCTCTCATAAGACCATGTAACAGTAAAGATAGAAACATAGAATCAAGGCATTCATCACCTTTCATAGCTTTGCTAGTCTACCTACATAAAAATTAGATTAGCACATGACTAAATGAAGGCTTTTATATATAGCTTATAGATAAAAAGTATGTTGCTAAATAGAGGAGAGGTATGAGGTTCTCTAAGTTACCTACATCAAGGTTAGTTTATTATAAACCATAACAAAAACATAACATCACATCACATAATCAAGCTACATTAGTGCCATAATTCACAACATCAAGATCATAGCATCACAAGTCTATAATATGTCATCTACATGGCCATTCAAGGTTATACATAATCACATATGCATTATATCATACAACTCGGCATAGGATACACCTATATCACATGTAATGGAACACTATCACATACAAGAAATGGCCATGATCAATACCATCAAGCACTTAATCATAGATCCTCAACAATTCATGCTCCAAGATATTATCAACTGACATTGTAAATATAACAAAAACACATGTTCCTTGGTAACTTGTGATCTAAGAGATCATGATCCACATAATTACATAGCCCATGTGATAGTCAACATATTCACACTTAATGTATAACATGATATTGTTGACATAAGTACTCATAATACAATTAATGATTGTAGGCCTTTTATTGATTTTCATTACAATTAATGTATTACTATTAGTGCTAGTTCCTACAACCTCATCTATAGCCTTAGGCTACTAACCTTCTGGAGGGTAGATCTATGCCTATGCCTTACGATCTCGTACTAATCATAGGCCCTACCTATACTCTTCCACTTTCAATATGAGGACTAAGATAGGAGCCGTTGATGCATTACTATGGGGATTAGCCCAAATCCTACAAGGTTTCTTATCATTAATTGGTCCACACACTTATGTCACATCTTCTATATGCATACTCAAAATCATAAATACATAAGCACAAAACACCATAAGCCTAGTATCATACTAAAGAGCATTGACCCAAGGAAACTAGTATCATAGGTATCAATTAAAATGCTCAATGTATCAACTCATGCTAGGTTCAAGACATGAACATCCATAATAATACATGTCAATCAAGAATAATTCTATTAATGATAATAAACACACTAAACCTTATACATGCATACAAGTTACTAACCATTTTCATGATTTCTTTAAATTGGTTTTACCAAGTTCTTAACAAAATTAGACTTTCTCAAACATTTCTTTCTAATTTATATTAGTTGTAACTTAGATTGCATATGCACATCACTTCTACAATTCATTTTAAAGGGTTGTGACCTTAGTGCATCTCGTATTAAGCTTGTGTCCTATACAAAAATGTGATCGTAACCTTGTTTCCTTAGGATTTTTATTTAGTGTAACTCATGCTTAGAATAGATGCTAATTTTAAAACTCACAATGACTTTACTATGCCTAAGTGCCACTCATATTAGAGCTTGGAAAAATCTCATAAATACCTATCATGAATTGAACATAGGTCATTCATGATCTTCTAGATCCGTTATTCTCTATGACCTAGTCGTGGCTTGACCATGGATCCACCACATTTGTCTATAGCCACTACTTTCAAAAAAATAAACATAATGTGATCCTACCATGACTTGTTTCCTGCTGTAAATCCTAGCATGACCTAATCATGACTAGGTCATGACCTATCCTAAACTCTAGACTATAATAGTAATGGCAAAACAAAAAGAAGAGCATAATGGTTAAAATAGTAAAAATATCATATCATACGTTTTCCAACCTTCTTATGGTACAACATTCTAGTTAGTCCATGTTCTGCAAGTCCTAGAGCTATAGCAATGAAATCTTTGATGTAACCAGAGTTGTTCATTTAAATTTAAATTTCAAAAGTTCCACTCATTACATCATGACACTTATAAACACTAAGAACATAATACAAATACATGAAATCTCAACATCATAAAAATGAAGAAGCAAAGTACAACACCTATCTATCTTGCAAAAAGGCCCATGAAATTTCTCAAAGATTAATATCCAAACAAGAAACATGTAAAGATACCTACTTGAAATTTAAAATCTATTGAAGCTTGAAAATTATACATCAAAACATCAACTCGCTTCTAATAAAGTCCTAGATCCTTTAGAATTTGAATTGAGTATTCCAAACTATAATGTACCCAATACTAGCTTCTCAACATCCTAAAAATCATGAAAATTAGCTGGGAAATAGAAGAGAAAGGAAAAAAGAAAGAATTCTAGAAATTCAAGAAGACATGAGCATAATCGATAAGGGAAGGATGAAATGTAACATGTTTTAGTTACAAAACTTAATATAAACTATTGTATTTATGGTTTCTATTTTCTAAGATTTCTCTTGTTAATTCCCTCATCCCAATTAATGTCGAGAATTCCACACTTCATAACTTACTCTTAAGACTTCCAAACAAAATACCAGTTGATCCTAGAAACATCATAATTCATTCACAACATAACCATAAGATCATATGAGCATCAAACATATATTAACTATCCATACAACATTAACATGCATAACATGCTAATATCATACCATGATAATATGATTGGTCAAGCAACATTGACTTATAATTATATAACATAATATACTAAACAACACTAATATCATGCTCATAAATGTGTATAATGATATACAATTCAAAATTATACTTTCTTGATGTTCAGTCTTCTTCCATAATTCTCACACCCTGCTAGGAGCAACAACATATTATACATATAATAAGATTAATGCACATAGTCATGATAAATCATAACTGTATGCCTAATATCAAGAGATCTTAGAAAATATATCATTAAAATAACATAACTAATTATGTACCCCCATGAATCCCAACTAAGTCTACCTACACATACACAAACATAAAACAATGTTATGGGGTCCTATGGTAAGGGGTTATAGAACATAAATAAGCATACATACTACTAGAATTTCACAAACATACATATATACAAATGTGTGTGTATATATATATATATATATATATGATGCACAAAGGTAAAACTAATCAATTTTTATTAGTTCTAGCTAGACTCTTGTAGTTTATTTTTTTGAATTATTAAATCAACAAGTACTTATAATGTATTTAGTCTCAATTATTATAATCTTTATTTTAAGTAACTATTTCTAGATATATTCATAATTGACAACAAAGATTGAGATCAATTTTAAATGCATTACAATATTTTGTCTTAGTTTATAGTTTTTGCAGTTTACTTTTCATCATATTATTTGACTATTCATGATTACTTAGCCATTATGTTTTTTTTATATTTGCAATTAATAATGTAGAATTAGTATGTTAAAAATTTAAGTGATTATGCATCTAGTTTGATTCATCCATTAGTTAGTATATAATATTTAAGGGTGCAATGGCAAGTTGATGAAACAAATACTCATTGCATTAGAAATTTACTTTCCATTATTTTTAGTTAAAATGAGATATTAATTATATTTACATTATTATTATATTTCATTATCATCAACAATGAAAATTTATAATATATTAGTCATATGCATCCATCACATTCAACTATATCTTGTCAGAACTACAAGTATGGTTGGGAAGATACTAATCAACCATCTTACAATACTATAATAGATTATGGCTATGTTGGCTATTGGAGTATGGCCACATGGGCTAGCAAAGAATTCCAAATGTTGACATCATAGCCATGGAATGTAAGTAACATGCTTACTGAATGAGAAGGTCTTTATGCTTGAATTATTGGTTACTTGATGGTGTTTAGAAGAACCATCACTATACTCTCGGGTTTCTTTGGCCATTTAGCTCCTTTTCTTTTCTTTTTGTCTAGAGCCATCTATTTTACCTTAGGCTATGTTGGCCTCTTTGCTTTCTTGGCATTTTCTTCCTTGTTTTGATAGGGATGAAGCCCTCTTTTGGCTTCTATGCCAAAGCCAAATTTTGATTTTTTTCCTCACTAAATGAGATGTGTTACATTCAGTGAACTTGATTTGTGTAGTCTGTAGAAGAGGATGTCACACCATAGTGCATGAATGTCAAATGTAGGTTTTCATTGTTAGCAAGGTAAGGAGGGCTATAGTTTGACTATTGGATAATCACTTAGGAGGGATAATTGAGATGATGTGAGGTAAGCACTGTTGACAAGATCGAACAAGCTAGCTAAATCTTGCATATTGAGATCACATGGTAACTCATTGTTGTGAAGAATCACACCTCTATGATGACTTTGGGCTCATCTTGCAAGCACAACTCCAATAGGACATGAAAACAAGTTAAAGAATACATGTTATTACAAGAGATTGCATCAAGCCACATGAGATAATCGATAGATATAGGTCACCATTGGTTATAATTGGTAGAACATGAGAAATGTGCATCTTGTTTAACAAATTTATACCAAGTTTGTAGTCTTTTGAAATGCCCAAAAAAGAGATAAGAGGTCATGTAGGCTCGCTTGTTGTAGGCTACAGTGTCCACCAATGTCACATTCTCATTTAAACCTACAAACAAAAGGTCAACAACACTAAAAGAAAACTTGTCAATGTTAGATGTAATCAAGACCATGTGAAGGTTTTGATGTTGCCATGTAGGGATTTGATAATGTCTTGAACAAATCAAGGTTCAAGTGAGGAACTTAGTTTTCGATGTTTTCTCCTAACCATTGTGGTTTATGAAATGGGGGATTCAACCAAGGAATCCTCTATGATTTTTTTGGCTTCAAGATCAATGACAATCAGGCTACTTCAAGGTATTAAGGCTACATGGTTTAAAGGATTCCAAGCTCTAGGTTTAGGCATTCAAGGTCAACTTGGTTGAATCAACATCACCAAAGGATCTACTTTGGCTCAAAGACTAGTTGAATTGCTCCCTTGTTTTCTTAGCTTGATCCTACATGTCAACATAAGCACATCAAGTAGCATCCGCATGATAAAATTGTTAAACAATGTTAAAATAGTACAAAATAATGTAATATTAAGGAAAATAAGGCCAAAAGGAAGTAAAACAAGGCAAAATATGGTAAAATAAGGCAAAAGACACAGTTAAAACAAGGTAAAATATAGAAAACAAGGTTAAAAGAAGTTCAAATAAGGTTGAAGATAACATTAAATAATGATATTTGTTTTTAAGATAATTTTATGGTCAAAATACAACAAAATCTAGTGAAAATAGGCCAGAAATTGCTAAAGTAAGCCAAAAAAAAAAAAAAAAGGAGAAAAGGCCATAAATTATTAAGACAACCAAAAATCTAGCAAAATAAGGAAAAATCTTGTGTAAATTGCTAGAATGAGCAAAAATCCATAAAAATTAATTAAAGTAAAGGAAAATCTATGCAAACTGAGTCTAGACTAGCACTATAATGGCTTTTTGTGGTGAAACTAATTAAAAAAGCTAAAAATTGGTATTTCCAACGTGTGAGAACCATCTCCTTAACATGTGGGCATTTCATGGCTTGGGTTTTAGACTTGTGGGACCCACTAGGATAGCTTATGACTACTTTGAGTCAAGTCTTTGGCATGTGGGACCTACCTTGGCATTGTTTGGGAAATTTTGAACTTGTTAATTCTTGTCATAGACCCCACACGTTGGGCCACATGCTATCGTGTGAGGCTTGACCTTCAACGTGTGGTCAAAAATTTGAAATGGAAAATTTCTTGTTCTATCCCCACACGTTGGGGTTCTCATGAGTAATGTGTAGCCAAGGCCTTAGGCTCTACACATTGCTGCACACGTTGGGGCCGAAAAGTCCAACGTGGAAGGTGGAAGATTGAAAATCTCCACCAAATCCCAATGTGTGAAGCTTATTTTTTGATTTATTTTCTAACTCCACCGTGTCGAGCGTTTGTTCATGTTCATGTTCATGTGCTTGTGTTTCGTTCTGGTTCTCGTTCGTGTCCACAGACAAAGTCATACTCACAGAACGCACACGTTCAAGTTCAGGCGTGGCCTGAAACCCTAGCCTTGCCGTTGCTTCTGTGCACATTCCCTGCCCAGGCGGGCCTGCGCAGCCTGCAAAATTTTATTTTATTTTCTTAAAAGATGTAATTTCAAATAAAGTATGATTTCAGATATCGATCACATATCGGTTGAGGAGAGAATTGGGATTGAAATGCAGCATGAAAGCAAAGGATATTTGATTGATTGATTAAGGTTTCGGTGGCGAGGGCTGTTTGCCAAACAAGGCTCTAAGCTTATCACCGGTGATGATGAGGTTATCCTGCAGGCTCTGGGTTACTTTTTGCACAAATCTTATGATGTTGGAAGTTCTGAAGCCAACGCTATAGGTGCATTCTGCAGCATTGTATTTGGCTTCATTCAGATCACTCATAATGTCCTCTGGGCGGGCCTGGACAAGGCCTTGTTCATGCTAGCCAAAGCTTTTGGTATGAAATCACGGCACATCTGTAGTTTGTCATTCTTTCTTGGTGTCCTCGTACTTGCAATAATAGACAAATAATGTGCATCACTTGCTGCTTGCTACAGCTGCTTCTTCCAGTCTCCAGATAATGACAATTTCTGCCCATGCACCATGACCATCATCATCATGCTCGTCATCGTCATCACCACCATCACAACCGCCATCGTAGCACCACTCACTTTTTTCATGCTTAATGCAGATGCAAATCCACCTTTGTTTCTTACTTGCACCTTTGCAGATGAATTCAACCAAAGTAAGCTTGCAATAGAATGATTTTAGTTTCTCACTCCCTTCAAAGTAAATTTATTTTTAGTATTTTTGGTTCAATGTCAACGCTGTTATCTTAGATGTTATTTTGTTTGAATTTTGTCAATTCTTGTTCTGTTTTTGTTGTTTTATAATTATGTTTTTTGGTTATTATGGTTACTGTTCATTTATATTTTTTGTTGTTTACAGGATGGCATGGCAGTGATGACATTAGCAATGATGTTGATGATGATCCTCCTTCTCCTTCCATGGCTTAATCTTGGCTACTTTTGAACATGTTGTATTTTGTTACCTCATTGTTGTAATTATTATTGTTTGGCTATCATAGCTTTAAAGACTATGTACTATTATTATTGTTGTCATCTATTGCACACTCAAATTATGGCTATTGGACATGGCCATTGTATACTTTTTATTATTTATCACATAGTCTTACCATGGCTACTATTTTAGACCATCTATATTTAGTTTCATGTTGTTCTATTTTAGTTCTATGTTCTATGTTGCTGCAAGTTACAATTTTTAATTATTTTTCATGTTTTATTTTTTTTTATGAGAAGGCTACAAAGTAAAATTTGGCAATATGATATAATAAAATGAAATATATAAAACGAGATGTAATTGTTAAAGTAAAAATTGGTCATGGTGTATATGCAAAGAGGAAGAAAGAGAGGGCACATATTCACTAGTTTTAGGCCTTGGACAACCATTGTGTTGCCAATTTTAACCCTTGGCAAACCATGTTTTAGGCCTTGGCGGGTCATGTTACACTCATCTAGCAAGCATGGGATGATCTCAAAAGAGCATATGAGAATAAAATGAATAGAAGAACATGATACAAGGCTATAAAAGTAAATAAATGATTGTTGATAACGGAGGGGACAAGGTGTGGATTGTGAATTTGTTGCTTGATCTTTAATATATCAAGGAACCTCTTTTGCATGATTCTATGCTAATCATGCTCCTTATTTGATATGGCAATCAACAGGTATTCTTATTAATTGTTTAATGTTGTACGCTTAGAGATTTTAGCCTTGTTGTTGTTGGTGGCCCCACCTTGAGTGTAGGAAGTTTTGTCTTGAAAATCCACCTCCAAACCTTAGTCAATGTTGACAGTGTTGATAGATGGTGAACACATGTTATCCTCATGAATTATGATTTTTCCATCCTCATATGGCAAGTGAATTTCCTAATGTATAGGAGATGAGATTGCTTGAAGCTTAGCTACCCATGGCCTCCCTAAGATTAAGTTAAAATCAAGTATCTCTTCGACTACTAGGAAGTTGACAGATGTAGGAAATTATTCCCTAGCTACAAAATCCAAGGAGATAGAACCTTGAACTATTACTTGTGATCTGTTGAATGACTTGAGTGTGGAGGTAGAGGATTCCTGGATGTTTTCGATTAAGCTTAGTTTCTCAAGAATGGTAAATGGTATCATATTAGATGCCATCCCATCATCTACATGGACACAATGAACCTTATACCTACCAATATGTATGGTAATTAGGAAAGGAGCAAATAGTACTTCTCCATTTCATGAGTTAATCTTTACTTCGCTATCATGAAAGATGAGCATGGGTTGATGCTTGTTTTTCCTAAGTGAAGCTTGCTCAATGACAAAGTGGATGGACTCTTTGTTTGTGGGCATGTCTCTGCTCATAAGAATAGAGATCAACATTTGAGCTAACATGTCTTTATGAGTAAGAGAGGTCATGAATAGGTCATAAGTTCTATGATGTGTTCTTTTGTTTTAGGAATCATCTAGTTTGTTCCATTGTTGCAAAGAAATTCTTTTCCTTGGCATGTGATCTTTAACCTTGGTAGTTTTAACTTCCTCCATTCTTCCTAGAATTTTTGGCTCATGTTTCAACATATGTTGCTTAGGACCCTTGCTCATACTTGGTTTGTGATGCTCTTTTAATTGACTAGTTGATATGGTTTAAGTAATGGAGTTCATAGGTAAGGCTACTCTTGATGTAGACCTTGGTGAATTAGCTTGCTTTCAAGCCTTTTGTTGTTCACTATCTAAAGTGGACTTAGTTGTTGGTTTGACAATAGGCTATTTTTGTCATCGTTGTGGTGGTGACTTCTTATTAATCATTGAATTATTGGCTATGATAGCTATGCATGAGTCACAAGGTGTTATGGATTTACTTGTTAAAGGTGAAGGAACCCAAATGAAAAAATGGTTCCCTATCCTTATAGGGGTTGGATATGCATTCTTTGGGTTGTGATTTTGATGCCACTGAAGGTGGAACATGTATGAAAAAAGGCACTTTAGGGGGCATTGATGAATCAACATTTGATGTCATGACGTTGCGTACATGATGTTGCAGCCTAGATCTGCTATCAAGGTATATTCCCCAAGTTTATAAATACCATGCCTAGGCCAACATTTTGAGTCAGTTTTTGAGTTTTGAATAGTTTTAGCTTTAGTTTTTAAGCAAGGTAGCAAAGCTCTTGCAATTTATTTTCCCTAGAGTTAGAATATTTTTTGAGTGCCCATAGAAGGATTCTAAAGTGTGTACGATTCTTTGTTTGAGCATTGATGTACCTAAGCGCAATAGTGTGATGGGAATAAAACGAACTCTTTTGGAAAACCTTGCAACACTAAGAATAGCTTAATATTTTCTTATTGCATTTTACTTTGTTGCTCTTCATTTTAATGCATTTCAATTAAGCAATTTATTTCTAGCAATTAATGAACACAAGCACGACCACTTCGAGCATTCATATAGTACTTGGTAACTCAGCAACGCTTAACGTTTGGTAGCCCAACAATGCTATATGTGTTTAGGATGTGTCTAAGAAAGTGGAGTAGTTACTTCTGTTAGGCTAGATAGACAATAGACATTAGTTTTCAATCTACTCTACGCTTATTCTTGTTGTAGGAGATTACATCCATAAAATATAAAACAACAAAAATTCATATACCTCAATTAAACGTAAACCATACCCTTGAGCCTCATGAGTGTAGTTGGGAAGACAATGAACATTCTTAATGCCATTTCACTTTCTAGAAGAACTAGTGTATGAGATAACTATAGGTCCATGGAATTCGACCGAATCATGCATAATGCCTTAGTGATTCATATGGTTGGGCGTAGGGGTACCTTGCCACTCATCATTGGCATCATTGCTAGGGATCCTTTTGTTGTTTTGTGTGCTATCTAAGACCTAGTAAAAGAATTTAAATCATTGAAATGAATTTGAGAGTCATATCTTATTTCAAATTCACTACAACAAATTCTTAGAGCACACTGTGATTTTTATTTTGCTAATTAAAAATGTCTTCTTCTCACAGGAGTGCTTCTTTGCCCAAGCCTGATAATGCTCATCCATCAAAGTGTTAATAGTATTGAATTACATCTACTCATCCTAATGAGTATGTGCCAAACTTCACCTTCATCCTACACCAGGATGAATAGCTATGGTGGCATGACATGGAGGGCAACATTGTGTTGCCACTTGATTGTGTTACTCTTATAATGCTTTATCAAATGCTTGCATGATGTGGTCTTCAACATTGCCTTGCAAAATATATTATGGAAGATGTCAATGCTAAGGATTATCATCTACCAAAGCATGATAGTTGCAAGATTGGTAGCTAGAGCAATGCTATGAACTTTTGAATGGAAAAGGACTTAACAATTTTCCATTCCTATTATACCAACAAGCTAGTATGGATCTTCTAATTAATGATGCTCCTCTCTTTAAATTTGATGATGAAGGTCAAAACCAAAATCTACACTCCATAGTTCATAATATTTATTCTGGTAATAAAGGATCCAATGATCAAGTAGGAGTTGGAGGGGCAAGTCAAGATAGGGATGCTGGCAAGAAGCATGATCGTGATCACTAAAGAGGTAGTAGCAGGCATCATGATGATGCTAGTTCTCCTTCCTCTTCCCCTTTTTCATCATCATCATCATCTTCTTCTATCTTTGATCGTGATCACAGAAGGCGAGATCATGATGGAGGTGATCGAAATGAATGAAACAACCGACAGGACCAAAATGACCAAAGGGACCATCGAGATAGGCAAGATCAAGGACATAGAAATTCAAGAGAGGCACATTGCCATGAATGAAGGGGTAGTAGAGGACATCGTAGGCACCATAATCAAGGCCTTGATAAGCCTCTATTTGCTACTCGACGTATCCTTAACATCGTAGATGCAGTCAAAATCTCAACAAGGCATGTGAAAGATAGTCAGATCAAATGGTTAGACATGAACAATATTCCTCTATTTGAAGGAGGATATAACTCTAATTTACAAAATTATCTTTAGGCTTTTCAAGATGCATGTGCTTTGTAAAACATAGAAAACAAGTGGCAGAAATTGAAGTTGTTCCCATGGACACTCATCAAAGAAGCATAGAATTAAACTTAGTCATTAGAACAAGAGTTTGTTAGATGATGGAGTATCGTGCTTGAGATGTTTAATGATAAGTATCAAACATATTCTAGGGTGTCCAACTTAAGGAAGAAAATCCAAGGATGGAAACAAGGAACACACAAACCCTTGGATGCTATCATTGGTTGATACTATGCCTTGATGCACAAATGCCCTGGCCATGGTTATTCTCAATTGGCTCAACTTCATCACATTGTTGACAAGCTTCATAATGAAATAAGGAAAACCCTTGGTATCTATGCCCAAGGGTGATTTTCAAACTAACTACTCATCAAGTACAAAGGTTAATAGAGTAGGTTGCCAAAGAGGAGGACAAACTAAGAAAAAGAGAAAGGGTAGAGGAGTATAATCATGATCCTTCCATCTACAAGAGGGAGGCTCAATGCTGCGACAGTGAGGATGAATCCATATTTGATGAGGGAATGCATAAGAAAGCCTTACCACTCCAACAATTCCAATCTAAACTTAAGGCCAAGGTTGATCAGTTAAGGCACTCCATGGATAGTTGATTTCAAGCTATCCTCAAAATTACTAAAGAGTCCCTAGAACAAGGTAGTGATCATGAGTGCAAGAGATGCAAGGAATCTGAACATGCATATTACAAAGGTAAGGCCATAATTGCTGCAATAGAAGAGGTTACAGATAATGAATCAGATGATGATCATGGATGTGATGTTTGCTAGTATGAACATCCTAAGAGATGTTGCCCTACTGTGTCAAATCTTCAAGAGTCTAGGGTGTATGCCTTACATCCATGACTAACAAAAATGTAAACATCTAGAAGGTTGCCTTATCCTTAAGGTAATCTTAGGAAATTCCACCAACAAAAACTGTATTATCTAAGTGAAGCTCCACTGTAATTGTACAGATAGTACCAATAATGATAGTAATGACAATCATGGGCGTTTGCACCACCAAGGCAAAAATACCATTATTGGTAGCTTGATCCATATGGTTATCATGTTCAGTAAGCCATGTCTCCATGTGACTCTTCCAATCACATTTCTAATATTCAGCCTTATGACCACCCTTTTGATTACTATTGAAATCCTTCTCCACATGAAAGAAAAGATGCCACCTCCTATCCTTATCCTCCTCCTGTCCTTGCACACACTTCTCCTCAAGTTGCACAACTACCACTTGCTCCACCAATGTAGGGTTAACTACCCACTCAACCACAACAACACAATGCTATGAGGGTTGTTAATTTACAATCCAATCATCAATCAGAGGGGTCGAATGCCTAATCAAAGAAAAAACCTTTCTTTTAACCCCGTAGTCCACCTAAGCCTTCACCTACACCTGCGGTTGACAACCTTGGTCTTGCCTCTTCCTCAATATAATATTCCTTTAGGCATCCTTCAAACCAAACTTTGCCAAGAATCCATACTGTAATGCTTACTCACACTATGTCTAATTGGATCCATGTAGGAAACCTTCCTAGGAAATTAGCTGGTTTTGGAAGTTCCTTGATTTATTTGCAGATTGCTAGGAACAAACCATGTAAGGTTCTTCTTGATTTAGGTTTTGGTGTTAATTTAATTTCTCATGAGATGTACACTGCCTAGAACTTTCCTCCTCTTAAGAACAACAACATCAAATTGGAATTGGTAGACTAGTCCATCACTGTTCCATTGGAACTAGTACAAGACATTGTGACCACTATCTGTGAGTGGTCTTATCTTGTTGACTTCCTAGTAATCAAAGTGGAGAATTGTAAAGGGGACTTCCTAATCATCATGGGAAGAGCATTGCTAAGCACCATCAATGAAAGAATGTGCATCAAAGATCTTTCCTTGGAGATGTCTAAAGAAAATGCATCTGGAAAGATCAAGAATAAGAGAGTTCCATGCATTACGTACAGTGATACAGGGTGCAATTGTGTGCAGAAACTTTGGGCCATCAAGTAAGCATCTATCTCTACATGAAAATAGTGTGCACCAAAAGTAGAAATTCAAAGCTATTTATACATAGCAACCACAAAATAAGAGGGCACCCAATGGCTAATCATTGATTTAGAAAGCAACAAAATTTGCATGGAACTAGCTGAGACCTTGACATGTGAATATGTCATGAGCATGGATGAACTTGAGCATGTTCATCACCAGCTCTTTGATGATACAAAAAATGATACCTATTGGAGAGAGTTGGAAATTCTTGAGAACTTCAAGCAATAGCCTCTTAAACTAAAAATGCTACCAGCTCGAATGGAATATGTATTTTTTAAAAATAAGAAGTTGGTTATCATCAATGCAAGACTTGTTCCAGAACAAAAATAGATGTTGTTGAAGGTAGTTGAAAGATGGTCATAAGATTTTGCTTGGTCATATCCTAAACTCATAGGGATTGATCTGAGGATATGCTAGCATTGCACCTACATTGACCTAGCCATGGAGCCAAAATGATAGCCATAGAGGTGGTTGAATCCCAAATTGAAGCAAATTATCAATAAGGAAATTGAGCAACTCCTCAAAGTGGGGTTCATCTATCCCATTGCAGATAGAGAATGGGTTAGTCCACTCATAATTGTGCTAAAAAAAGGTGGTAAGTGATGGATTTGCATTGCATTTAGGCTACTGAATATGGCAACATTCAAAGATTATTTGGCATTGCCATTTGTTGACCAAGTGCTCAACACCATATCTGGGTATTGCTACTACAGCTTCCTAGATGGTTATAGTGGCCATAACCAAATTCAAATTGTACTAGAAGACCAAGCAAAGACATCATTCATGAGTCCCTAGGGGAATTTTGCATATCGTAATATGCCATTTGGTCTATGCAATGCTCCTACCACATTTCAATGCCTGGTCCTAAGCATCTTTCAATAGTAGATTGGTAGTGGTGTAGAAGTCTTCATGGATGACTTCTCCACCTATGGAGCTACATTTGAGCAAGCCTTGGAATACCTTGAGTAAGTGCTGAAATGATGTGTCAAAACTAACTTGTGGCTTAATTAGTAGAAAAGTCACCTCATGGTCCAGGAGGGCATTATATTGGGGCACAAAATATCACAAGTAGGAATTGAGGTGGAACTGGAAAAAATAAGGATCATCTAAGGAATAACCCACCAACCAAAAATAGTTAAAGATGTTTGGTCATTCCTTGGAAATACTAGCTACTACCGATGTTTCATAGAGAATTTCTCTAAGATCACAAAATCATTGGTTGAGCTAACAAAGAAAGATGCTCCTTTTTTCTAAACCCCGAATTGTGTAAAAGCATTCCACCAACTGAAAGAAAGGCTTATAGAAACTCTAATTCTACAAGCACATGATTAGTANAAAGAAAGGCTTATAGAAACTCTAATTCTACAAGCACATGATTAGTCTAGACCATTTCATATCATGATAGATGCATCGAATTATGCTTTGGGAGCTGTGCTAATGAAATTAGATGAAAAGAAACATCCATACTACATCCATTATGCCAGCTGAAGCATCATGGGTGCACAATTGAACTACACCACTACAGAAAAAAAATTAATGGCGGTGGTGTTTACTCTAGAGAAGTTTAGACATTATGTGCTTAGATACAAGGTGTTTGTGCACATAGACCATCATGCCATTCACTTCCTAATGAACAAGCCAATGGTGAGCCCTTATGTCATATGGTGGCTGGTGATCTTGCAAGAGTTCGATCTTACAATGGTAGATTAAAAGGACACTAAGAATGTGATCGCTAATTACTTGTCTTGGTTGCGATGGGATGACAAAGAGGAAGAAAGGTCATTATCTAAAATATTTTCTAATGAACTCCTCTTTGTTGGGGCTATAACTAAACAAATTCCCAATGAGCCAAAATGGTATGATAACATTCTCACATATCTTCTTACTTAGAAGATGCCACAAGGGTTGGACCACTAGAGGAAACAATAGTTTCTTCACTAGGTAAAGTACTTCATGGAGATCAATGGACACCTCTATAAGGTGTTCATCGATGGCCTGGTTCATTGGTGTGTCCCTGATGCTGATCAACTACACGTTCTTCAAGATGCTCATGAAGGTCCTTGTGGAGGACACTATGCTGGGAGATGCATGACCATTAAAATCTTGATGGCAAGGTACTACTAGCCAACACTCTTTAGGGATGTTCACCATTTCATCTTCTCTTGTGAATGATGCCAATAGGATGGTGGAATGACTACTCAAATGGAGGGACCTCAACAATGGATTCAACCACTAGAACCATTCAACATCTAGGGCATTGATCATGGGTCCCATCATGCCCATGTCAAATGGAAAGATGTACATCATAGTCAGTATTGACTATTGTATGAAATGGGTAGAAGGAGCAACTATCATCGATTTTACATCCTCTAATACTGCTTAGTTTGTACAACAAAATGTTGTAAGTAGGTTTCATGTGCCATGTGCATTGATTTCTGACAATGACACTCATTTTATAGGCACTACTTTTTGGAAGCTCATGCAATGCTTAGGGGTTGAAAACAAACTCACAACATCTTACCATTCCCAAGCTAATGGTCAAGTTGAGGTTACCAATATAAAAATCACAAGAATACTAACAAGAACTATTAGCAAGTATAGGAAGGACTAGAGCACAAAACTCAATGATTCCGTTTGGGCCTATCGCTCAACTTAGAAACTTCCTATAGGCTGCTCTCCCTATGAGCTTATGTATGTCAAACTACCAATGGATTCTTTATATTGAACCTATATTGTGTCTTCTTTTATTCTATTAAAATTGAATTTTTTCTCTTGTTTACTTAGATAATTTTGGATCTATTGGATAAAATAGTTTTACTATTTCTTTAAATTTTTTTATTTAACTCCATACCTCAAACCTTTTCCCATCCATTTTGGCCAAGATCCATGAATGGTAAAAAGGGCATTAAGCTATAAATGCTAATATCACTCAAAGAAAAAACACTATCAAAGTTCATGGATTATAATACCTTTTATGCTTAAGCTGAGAAGAAAGAGCAAGAAGAACTACCTTTCAGACACATATGTTACAAATCCACGATGATGAAGCATAGGGTTGAGAAATTGGAGGCCCATGACTATTTATGGGGGTGATGTTCATTTAATTGTTGCTATGCATAGACTAGAAATGAAGATTAGTTAGGGGGTTGATCTTTAAAAAACTTTGAATCGATGATGATGATGATGAAAGATAAGGATACCATGTTGTAGATACATAATCTATGTTACCTAGAATTTGTATAGTGGAAATTGTATTGCAGCTGAAAAAAAGAGATTGGAATGGTAGGTGGAAAAAGTAAAGATTAGAATGGCAGTTAGAAAAACTAGCACTTTAACCTTATGGTCCATGGCATTCACTAGAAATTAGGATGAGGCAGGTTCAATTTTTGAAAAATTTTGAATGGATAATGATGAAAGGTAGGAAATACATACATACCTGATCTGTATCAAATTGCATTGTTGAAATTGCATGGTACCTAGAAAAAGTAGGGGTTGAAATTGTAGTTGGCAAAAGAAAGTATTAGAATTCTTGAGTCTTTCTGATTTTATTGATATGCATTCTTTTCTATCATGTTTCACATGGAAATTTTGTGCATTGGGATTTTTTCTTCTTGTATTGACACGTGTTTCACAATCCTGAGCATTTCACATGGATATTTTGTATCATAGAAAAATTAGAAAGCCATATGGAATGCCTAAAAATATAGGTTACATATCAATTTTCACCTTCTGAATTGAATGACGGCTAATGTCTAAAACATTTATTTTGTGCCATAATAGAATCTGTAGGCCATATTGATATGGGCTCCATGAATTGCATCTAAACATAGAAACTGAAATTGGGGTTTCTTTACATGAAATGACCTAAGGAATTTATTGGATAGATATTATATTTATATCATGAAAATTAAATACCCAATCAACAAAGTACCAAAGCAATACTATATTGATGTACCAAGAAGAGTCATATAGATCTTTTACTACAATATTATATTTTGGTGTCAAATGTTCAATTTGAGGCTAAAAAATACATGGTGCTCATATTCAAGATCTTTTGAACTACATAGCCTACATGTGTGTTTTTCTTTATAAATTTACATCCATCTTATACTTTCTATTTTAAGATGATGTGCTCTTTTATGTCTTCCAAAACTACTTTAGAAACTTTTTTGTTATGTTTTTACTAGTTTTCAAGTATAAGTAATAAATTTAGTATAAATAGATTTTTCTTCTAGAAGAAATATATTACACTCTAACAAAAGCATAAAATAGGGCATTTGAACTGTACTTTTAATTTATCAAGTGAAAATATCTTTTGTACTCTTTCAATGGATTTTCAATTTTTTACACTAAGACCTAGTTCCAATATGTGTATCTATATATCATAATAAGATAAAAAATAGTTTGAAATATTTTTTTTTCTAACATGCCAAGCCCAAACTCTTAGTGCCTTATATTTATTTTTAATTGTATAAGTAGTTTTTAACCTTTCTACTATTCTTTCTTGAATGAATTTATCCCATCTAAAATTATTCACAATATTAAAGATCCCAACATCTAAAAGAGTCCAAAACTTGTACATTTTGTTTCCAAATTTAAAATTATATAATATGATGCTTAAAAAACCTATCTTATATATCATTTTTAACTATGAAAATTTGTAAGCATTTCTAGTTCTATTCATACATGTGTCCTCCATTGTGATTGCATCTAAGTAGTATAATTTCATCTTCAATGTCTCACTTCACTTCACATTCACACAATAAACCACTATGCTATTGACCCTTTGAAGTGATACTTGATTTTATTTTAATCATGTGTTGCATTTACCTTGCCTTTCAACACTACATGAGGATAACACTATTTCTCACATTTATTTTTAATTGTATAAATAGTTTTTCATCTTTATGGTAATTTTTCTTTAATGCATTTATCCCATATATAATTATTCACATATTAAATATTGAAATATCTAAATGAGTCCACAACCTGTACATTATGTTTACCAATTTTAAAACTATACACTACGATGCTTAAAAAACTCATGTTATATATCAATTTCTACTATGTAAATTGCATCCTAGCTAAAAAGGTAGTAATTAGAATTTGTAAGAATTTTAGGTTTTACTTATACATATTTCATGAATTACATTTAAGAGAATTTGTGAGTCTTTCTACCTCTATTTATACACACCTCCTTCATTGTGATTGCATGTAAGTAATATAGTTTCATCTTCAATGTCTCACTTAACATTCACACAACAAACCACTATTCTCTGACTCTTAGATGTTATAATTGATTTTATTTTAAAAATGTATTCATGCATGCTATCTTCATCTAGTTACACTAGCATTGTAGCATCCATGTTGGAGTTATGGAACCCACACTGAAATTGCTAGAGAAACAAAAATCCCAACCACTCCAATGCTAGCTTTGTGGGATCCATGTTGAGGGTTATGGCAATTATGCTGGATATTGCTGGAAAAAATAAGACCTAATAATCCCAATGTTGGGTGTAGGTGGTTCTAGCGTAGTTATGGTCATGACCATCATAAAACCTATGAAAATGCTAGATTTGGTAGTTCCCAAGGCATTTTCAACCTTCCCAAGTCCAAGTATAGACATGACATAACCTTTTCCACTTGGGAAGTGAGGCTATAACAAATTATGAGGTATTTTCAGCCCCAAAAAGTTCAAGTAAGTAAGATTGTAACTCATGGATTACAAATCTCACATTTTATAATGAAATTCCAGCCTCAAGTTTGATGGTGAAGGTTATAATGTTAAAATGTTGTAACATGGATTCTCTTGGTGGTGTTTCATTGGCCCCTCTTTGTTGATGTTTGGAGGATTGACCCAAGAGATATTGGCAAAGAATACAAAACATGATTGGAGGTCCATCACCAACATTTCCTCTCAATGCTTGATTTTGGAGTATCAAACCATGCCAAAGAGTTCTTATGATGAGATGATAGAGGCTTGAAGCACCATAAAATTTTAGGACCCTCATGCTTCAACAGAGTCTTGGAATTTGGGCAAGGACTTCCACAAGTGCAACATCATGATGGTTCGGTAGGAAAGTGTAGGCACTGAGGATAGACTATCCAGTTCAGCAAGTTTTCTATCTCCAGGGCTAACAGGCCCGCTAGATTCTCTAGCCTACCCAACTAGACAATTGACCTAGCTGATAGTCTACTCAGAAACCATGCTAGGAGTTATCGAAAGCATTCAGGATGAGCAAAATAGTTTAGCAAGTTTTCTAGTGAAGAAGTCTGCTATGCTATGTAGCCTAGCAAGCCTTGAAACATAACCGCTCAAGCATCCAAATGCAAATTGACAAAATGATTGCAAGACAAGTCAGGATTTAGCCAACACAAGGTGCTATGCTATGCTATGTTATGTAGTGTAGCACAACGTAGCAAAGGTAGAGCTGAAAGGCCCATCGTGCCAAATGACTCCAACAACAAGATTGCACTTTGACAGTGCTTCGTCCTCCAAACTTTTTGTCCCACTTAACCCTCAAGCCTCAAGCAAAGTTTCTTGCTAGAAAAATGGTGAATTGAACAAGGAAGCATGATACACCGACTGCTACGTTGTGCTATGCTACATAGCATAGCACAGCGTAGAAATAATGCAAAAACGATAGAAGTGTTCCAAACATGAATTCATCAAGTCCGAAGGCTTCTCGGCATGAAGGAAAAAATTGTAGTTTTTTGCTTGACCAAGCTTCAGACAAATGCTCTTTGGCTCCTACACAAATTTTTTTCAAGACCAATGGCTATGCTATGCTACGCTACGTAGCGTAGCAAGTAGCTACTTACGTTACACCAATGTGCTCAATAGCGTGAGTAGTGCAACATTGGCATGGAAGCATCAAGACATCTTCGGGTAGCTCTAGAACTTGTTGGCAACAATCTTTCTCACTTTGGCATCTCCTTGGAAAAATCAGCAATTTTTACTTCATTTTACATACCCCTAGTTAGCTCCCAAAAAATTGTTCCTACACTTGATCCTGCTTGTAAGAGAAGGGAAGACATAGTCCTAGAGCATAGGCTTCATTTTGCTTGCATTGATGGCACACTAGATTTTGGAACATGCAGTTTCAGCAATATGGTCACAGCATAACAAAATTTGCATCCAATATAGCACACCTACACGTTATGGACATTTTAGCACCTTATGGGGGCCCAGGACACATGGCATCCAAACCACGTTTCTCTCCTACTCCTGGCCCTATAAATACCCTAGCAAAAAATGCTCAAGGGGTTGGCAAAAAAATTGGTTTCACAAGAGAATTGCCTGCTGGGTTGGCTAGTTGGCTTGGTTGGCAAAACAGTTGGCTTTTTGGTGCAGTTGGCTTTTGGAGAGCATAGTTGGCATTTTTGAGCATTCTGGTTACCTTTGAGTTCTTTGGTTGGCTCCAAACATCCCTTTGTGAGTCGAGCATTTTGGCATCTTACCGAATAGAGTAGCAAGCAGAAGACCTATGACTATACTATTTTGTGTAAGCTATGCCTCTTCCATGTTGCATGTTCTATTGTACACCTTTCAGCAAAGCAAAAGATCAAATTTGCGACCTTGGGGTGGTGCACATTCTCACCCAAGTTTGTTTTGCTATTCTCTTACTATCATCATTGTTTTTGCATTATTTTTACCGCTTTACATTTTTAGATCGTCGATTTACTTCGTGTGTCTCGCTTCCAAAAAAAATGTTTATGAAAGGTTAAGATACACCGATTAAGTTCCTGTCTGATCAACCAGATCGTTCAGGGCACCCTGCTTCCATTTCTCTCTAGCATGGCCCTCGCATGGATCTGAGGTTAAACTATTCACCTAGCAACCTCTTGATGTTCCAGCCACCGACGTTTTCAGTCGCTGCAGTTTTGGCACTAGGAGGGCCATTTTGGTGCTCATTTTTGCATCTCTTAGGTAGTCTTGCATGCTCTCTGTACCCTATCATGCACTAGCATAAACATGACACCCTTTTGTGGTTGTTTACACATCATGTGGTGCAGACTAGTCGCAACGATGGTTCCTTTGGAACCCAGTAGGATGAAAAGCCTCCAATCGCTTATTGATCTCTGTGTTTCTTATTTGCAAGTTCCTTTTATCATGCAAAAATGATTCCTTCAACAACCGTTGTTCCCACCTCGAGCTTTGAGGCTCCTTTCTCTGCTCAAAGAACCATAGGTGCTGAATGGCCACCTAGCCCAGTGCTGGCACCATGCCAGTCTCTTAGGATCCAACATCTATCACCTGAGTTCTTGGAACAAGACGCAGAGCGTTACGACTTCCTCTACACAAAGATCTACATAAATCTACCCCTAGATTGCCAAGAACTCGAGGACAAACATAACTTCGAGTTCCTTCATCAAAATGGAAGGGAATTTATCCCTACCCCTGATGTTACCATCCCCCTAACGGAAACATATAAGTGGATCTTCAACTAGTTGATGAGAGTTAGTAAGCCTAGGGAGTGGGACACAACATCCCATTATGATGAGGCATTCTAGGATAGGCAGGAAGACCTAGATTCCCAATCCAAGGGTGGTGGCTAGACTTACCCTACAACCATCCCTCCCACCACAGTCTTCTGGTCAAACCCACTTTTTGCGTCTTCCTCTTTTATGACTACAACGACTCCGCTGCAATCTACATTTTCATCAGCCATGGGAATCCATTCTGCACCCTCAGCGTACCAACATGCTCCTCC
Source organism: Gnetum montanum (assembly GCA_015680685.1). Taxonomy (NCBI): domain Eukaryota; kingdom Viridiplantae; phylum Streptophyta; class Gnetopsida; order Gnetales; family Gnetaceae; genus Gnetum; species Gnetum montanum. The sequence goes on along the minus strand of MNCI01038211.1, from coordinate 285,931 downwards.
CTTCATTTCATTCCCAGGCACTCTCCCTCCTCATTCTATCCCATCCTCGTACCAAATACCGATCACAGCCACGTTGGCATACGTGCACATTGCACCTACTTCACAACTACATGGAGTCTCTACACTTATTCCATTGTCTACACCTGTTCCACCATTACCGGTAGGCCCAACCCCAACCACGTGGTAGACCCCAGTCACTTGGCTCCATGTTTTTCAACCCTCCCAGATGCCACATTAACCTTACCACCAAGCATACCAAGCCTCTTAGGTGTCACAACCAAGCGTAGGACTGTGGCCCATCCCATCAATCACACAAATGACTAACCCTATAGCACCACCAGTGGCCATCACTCCAACAGCACCACCCACTAGGTGGTGGACCTCAAAGGTAACACCCTTCACAAGGGCAGCCCCAATGACACCGCCTATGAGCCAGGTTGTTGTCCTTACTACGCCACCAACAATGGTTTCCCCTGCAACCCCACAACTGTCTACATCATCTCTGAGTCTGGACCAAGCATTCCAACCTATCCAAATCCTCACAGAAGAGATTAAATGTCTCAAATTCATTGGTTCTAACATAGTTAAGGTCATGGATTTCTACCATGACAACCCCATCAACCTCGTCATTTCCATGCTCACGTTACCCCCTGAGAGGCCGCTCCTCCACTTCACAAAATACAACGGAGAGGGTGATCCTAACATGCATTTAGTTATGTTTAGATCTAAATCTTTGTTGTTGTAGCAGTGGCCGCACACTATTATTTGCATCTTTGCTATGTCTCTAACAAGCAAAGCTTTAGACTAGTACCACGCACTCCCATCTGCCTCCATCTCAACACTGGAGGACCTGCTGACCCAGTTCGTGACCCGCTTCAAGTATAACTTGAAGTCCAAAGTCACGTTGGATTAGTTGATGGGTGTTAAGCAAGACCTGCTGGAGTCGGTGCAAAATTTTATACAGTGGTGGAGTGCTATCTTGAATGAGATTCGTGAGCCTATTGCGGAGGCCCATTTGCTAGCTATCTTCAAGGGGGTGGTAAATGATTTTATTAAATTGAAGCTGTACTACCTAGCACCATGATCTCTCTGTTAGGCTTTTTCCTAGACGAAGAGCATCCAAGATGTAGTTGAAGCCAGTAAAGACTTGGCCTATGTTGCATACAAAAATGCATATACTAAAAAAGACAAAGAGAAGGGCAAAGTCACAATGGCCATGGTGGCCATTGTGGCAAATGAGACAAAGCCCAATAGCAACAATAACAAAAAGGTAGCCAAAGCGTCAACTAATCCCACACCTAGCCCAAGTAACATTGCCCAACCCTCCATGTCAGCGCCAGAGGCATCAACCCAGCCTAAGCCCAACTTTGAGCATAAAGATCACTCCAAGTATACGCCTCTACCCATCAAGCCTTAAGAACTCCTAAAGAAATTTTTGGGGGCTAGGTATATTCAACATAAATGGATGTTGGAGGAGGCGACCAAATGACATCAGCGGTATTGCGAACTCCTTAGGAACCCCTCCTTGGCTATGCCCAACAAGCTGCCAGTTCTTAAGAACTTCAGGCTAGAGCGGTTCTATGACTACCATCAACTTTGTGGTCACAACATGGATTACTTTCTAGCATTAAAAGATGACATCCAACAGATGATTGATCAGGGGAAGTTGGTTCTAGACAAAAGCAACCTTGTCAACCCTAAAAATCAATCCATGCACATTTACAAGAACCCCCTCAATGTTAACAATGCAGTGTACATCATCAACATGATTAGCGTAGATAGTAACCTAGAATCACCACAACAGCTGTTTGTGGTTCGTGTGCCTCAACATAGTGTAGCAACACCAACAACGGAAAAAAAGACGCTGTAACAACCATTCGTCCTCAAGGTTCCCACTCAAACATCCACCCTACACCCTTCATATTCAAAACCACACCGCCACCTACACTAACACCACAAACACTATTTTTCATTAGGGAGCCAAAACACTCAACTACCCCCATCACATAGAGCCAATCTAAGACATCATCACAACCTTCTTGTTCAAAGAAATGGGAAGAGCATCTGATGGATGAAATGGCCAAGGAACGTACTGCCCCAGGTCCCCCTAAGCCTACCCCCTCATCCTCCATGTCTATGCCCCCCATCATCAACAGTTGATGTCCCTACACACATACAATCATCACTGTCCCATCCAAGAAGGTCTAGCCCCAAACTTGAAGCTACTCCTCCTTGAGAGATTTGTCTTCTAGGATGAATGGAGGAGGAGAAGGGAAGCAAACAATAAGAAAGTGGACAAAACCTTCTAAATGTCCTTACTTAGGTAAAATAGGATCTAAAATAAAAGAGCATAACCTTGAGCCTATATAACCTGGTATTGACCTCCACTGCACACCGCGAGGCCTTGGTTCGCATGTTAACATCGGTATCGGTCGATGAAGAAATGGCAGTGGAGGAGAAAGTAATCCATGTAGTTATGCTTCCTTCCTGAAGAACCATGGCCAACTCATTTGACATTTTGTGATGAGTCCATCAAGGATGACCCTGAGAAGGGCCAGGTCATAATAGCACCACTGTTCATCACAATTTGGGTTGATCAGCACAAGATCCGAAGAGTACATGTTGATGATGGGGCTGCTACAAATATCATCCCATTCTCCATAGTGGACAAACTGGGTTTGGTGGATCAAATCAAATCCAGAACCTCATGTCTAAATTCGTTCAAAAAAGTATGGGTGGTGGTAAAAGGCATTGTCCACATTAACTTTGTGGCAGGGAACTAGTTCCCCACAAGTGCAACATTCATCATGGTAGAAGAGATGCCTGGGTTTAACCTGATCTTGGGGAGGTTGTGGTTAGCCCAACTCAGGGCCTTCTCTTCACCCATACATCAAGAAATCCACCTAGATTATGTGGGTAGGGAGGTGGTAATCAATGGTGACGAAGTGGCCACTCAAGCAATAAAAAATGTCGACATGGAGCAAGGTTCAGAAGTAATAACGTCTAAGAATGAAGTGCCTATCTCTACCGAAGCTACTTGTTTGGCAAATGAGCTGGCCCAAAAAGCCAACTCAAAAAATGAAACTATGTGGCCTAAATTACCTTTTCAAGTAGTAGATAATGATATAGAAGAATATTGCAACAAGTCCCCTTGGCCTTACGCATCACCAAGCCCGCGATTGGTTAGAAAGTACTTGCGAGGATGATTGTTACTTGCATAGCGTAACTACTCCATTGCATCCAACATGATTAACGCTTATCATACATTTATTCTTTGTTTGCTCCATATTCATTCTTTTACACTAAGTGTCTACCTCATTCTTTAAATTGTTTGCATCACGTCCATTGTTTACATCATGCTACAGCCCAGTAAGGCCTAAAACTGGCAAAAATATTCTTTACCATCATGCGATGACCCGAAATGGCCTAAAACTAGTGATGGCCCGAAATGGCCTAAAACTAGCAATAGCCCAGAATGGCCTTAAACTATTGTTATGGCCAAAAATGGCCTAAAACTAAAACGAGGTGCTCCCAAGGAGTTTAATTAATAAAAAAGAGATAAAGAATAAAATAAAAATAAATACAACACATAAGCCAAAGTGAAATAAATCTCTCCGTATTCCATATTTTTTTCATTCAAAATATTAACCAATAATGTTTATAACATTCTTTTCGAGAATCCAAATAAAATTCTTTACTACTACACTATGACCTTTCACCTGTTCCATCATCCCCTGCCTCATTAGGTCCTATGTTTTTAGCTAGATTCTGTACCACAAGGAAAATGAAATAGTCAATTAAAGCTACAATAAAGACGCAAATAAAATAAATTATCACAACACCAAAAAAGGATTGACCCGAGATGACCCCACGTTTGTTTTGGGGGGTATCCAATCCATGCTTGCTACAAGACATTGCAAGATCTCCTCTTCCATAATATCGGCCAAATTCCTGTTTCCCAGATCATCACTTGCTACAAATTTATCCTTTTCTATGGTTTTCCATCTCGATGGTCCCAAAGAAAAGGTGGCAGTAGTGGCCTCACCCGCAGGAAAGGTCATTTCCCTTTCGGGAGATTCCTTGACTGTCACCTATTGCATAAACTTGTCATAAGCCCAAAAAGTACCAATAATGTCAAGGAATACTTTGTAAGTATGCATCTTGACAGAGGCATCCCGATATTGTTTATGGTAGGTGGCATGTTCTAGTTTATACATATGTTTGTGATTTTCCTGTGCCTGCGCCCACTCGTAAACTTTTGTACTATAGTCCTTCTAGTCTTGGTTCTTCTGAGCTAGTAGGTCCATTTGCATGCACTGTTCTATTATTTCATGAGTGGCCTCATTGTTGCATCGCACGGCCATCCAATACCTTGCATAGTCGATGACGGTCATGCACCAATTGTCATCATTAGTGTCTCGAGCTAACAAGAATTTGTTCCTGGATCAGAGATCTTCCACCTCAGTGATCAGGTTGGCCTTCTCCTTCTCAAGCCTTTGTACCCTTTTCCAGAGGTCTTTGTTCACATGCCTACATTCCCACAAGGAGTGTGCCAAGTACAGAGCACATTGGCTTGGTTTGTCATATATGCAATGAGGTACTTCAGTCACCTCTAGTGGAAATTCGAGTGCAGCATTGACCTCAACCGCTTGCTTAGAGTCCCACTTGAAATGAGAGGCTGCCAACCACACATAGAAAGACATTAGTCATAATGGCATAGTGAAGCAACAAAAATTTAGAGAGTTTAGCATAACAACTTTCACTTACCCACTTCCAGATCGATCTGCTTCAAACGGTTGATCATGTCATCGACCACCCCCTCCATGAAAGTAAATTTGTCAAGGATCTTGGTCCATGGTCGCAGGAAGATCGAAGAAGGGCCGAAGGTATCAACAGTGGTGTCTGCTACACAATGAAACATGTTAGTCATAGTGGAGAGGAACCACGATAAAGTTGATGAACAACGTAAATGATAGTGTAAAGCTCCTACCTAGCAAATCCTCAAGGGTGATAGCAGGGGGGGGGGGGGGGTTTTCCCATTAGCACACTGTTAAATATGCGATCAAAATCACTAGCATCAAAATAGAGCCCCTCTCCTTCCAGCTGACCAAATAACGTAATATCGTCCTTGATACTCATGTGCTCCTCCAGTACTGAACTACTCTCTGCAAAAGGGTCATCAGTAGGGACCTCTTCCTGATTACTAGGGGCCTCTTCCTCATTGGTTGGGCCCTTTTCTTCGTTGGTAGGGGCCTTCTCTTCATCATCAGGGACCTCTTCCTCACCAGCCAAGGCCCTTTCTTCTGTGGCAAGGGCCCCTTCTTCATCAATTGGGGCCCTTTCCTCTATGGTCGAAGCCTCTTTGTTTTCACAAGTCATCCTTGTTGTAGGGGCCACCACCTCTTCTTTCCCTTCTTCCTCTTCTTCCTCTACCAATAAAGCATAGTCACAATAAGAAAATTATACCAGCTCAAAGCAGATGCTATGATGTGCAATGCTACCTAGCATAACACAACGTAGCGAATGTTGGCAAAAAAAATGAGGTTAAAAAAATGAAAAATAATCAACATCACTCAAACATGTAACAGTGAATTAATAGTTTAGTTTACCAAGTTTAAATGGCATGGGAAATGGTGAGAAATCGACCAACATGTCTTCAATAGTGAATGACCTAAGGGATGCCCACTCCCTATCCAACCAACTGGCTTCTTTACACTTTCCATAAAATTGGGAATACCGGGTTGGATAGGTTTTGAACTCATCCCCAAATTGCCCTATTACATCAGCGTGCACATTCCCAGTAGAGGAAAACTCTCGCAGGGCCATCTGTGCTAATGCCAAGGCATCTGTATCACCGTGGAGACCACTTTTGTCAATAAAAAACCTAGCAACACATAAAAAATATACATATACATTGTTAATACCTATGTCTAGCATAGCATGGATTACACAATGCGATAAAATACCTTCATAGAACTAACCTGCTGGCATAATAAATGATTCCATGTGTGTTCTGAAAGCAAGTGCCCATGTGACAAGAAATGAATAACGTGTTGTATAAGTGATAGCACTTATACTCAGGCATCTCCTAGATCCAACTTAAGTGTTTGAAGCTTTTTGGGTGCTGAATGGAACCTTCTACCTACTCAACCCCGATTGACCCATCAGTCAAAAATTTTAGAATGCCCCAATTTGCCCCAAGCAACAGGGTTTCTGTGATTATGATTGCTATCTCTACTGATAAGTGTGATCAAAAAATCATATTAAAATGGTGGAGGAGGTACTGTAGGAAGTCCTGTGTGCCCTCCCGGAACCAGACCACCTACTGTCTCACACGTGCATGGGAGGAGGGACATTGACCACCAGTTCGCTAAGGTAGCATAGGACTCTCACAATCTCCAGGATAATCAAAATGGGTTTCAACATGACCCTGCATAACGAAGCATCAAACGTTAGCACTGTGTACGAGTAAAATTTACATGTAGCGTAGTGTAACCCTTTGATTACATATAGCATAGCATGACACTTTCTTTGCATGCAGTGTAGCATGATCTCTTAGTCGTAAATCTCTCTCTAACAAAAAACAAAACAAAAACAAAAATCATAAGCAACATAGCAACACAATACTCACAGCATAACATAGTCATCAAGCCTCGCTCAATGCAACACTTAGATGCAAACGCATGACACATGATGTAGCAAATGAACAAAGAACAAATAGATGTGCAACAATATAATAATGAAATCAACGTATTACTATGATGGGCATGGCAACGTAGCAAACTTAACAGAAATAAATTCAGGAACGTAGCGGTGTTGTAGATTCAACAGCGTAGAAATGTGAAAAAATTAAAGACCTTACAACATACCGGTATAGCGTAATAAAAAAATTACAAAGTTCAGACAAGAAGAAATTCACTGTGCTGTGCAGCCATCTCAACCACACTTCTACCATACAAGATAACTCAGACTACACTATATTAAACATGTGTCACACTGTCAAATCTTGCAGATGGCCAAACCCTCCTGAGGGCAGTACGCTATGCTAACCCTATACTAAGCTGTATAGAATCACCCAAACCCCCGTGACAAGGTAGTTGCAACAATGGTAGTCGAGGCAATACTGCATGCAACTGTAGCGTAACGTCTGTATAGCCACTGCGGCCAACCAACAACAACGACATCATAGTAGCCAAAACGGAAGCCAAGACAATGGAAAACGATGCAGATTTCATCACAATAATGATTATTATAGTCTAAAAAATAAGGGCAGTGTATAAACTTACTGAGCAGATGGGGCCTTCTTCCACACTTCAACACACGCCTTGGATAGGGGCCCCAAAGTGTCCTTTACCTCGTCCACCTTAGCAAGTCCTCGGTGCTTGCATTCGCCTTTCGGTGCCATTTTCTCACTCACAAATTCTCTATCAACTACTATGCTACACTACTTCGCTTTCTCCTGGCATGACCATGCTACGCTCTGGATGTGGGCTCTACGCTCTGACAATGAAAATGACAAGTTTACCACAGGGGTAAACCCCTATTTGTAGTCGATGCGGTGAAAAAAACTTACCATTTTTGCACCTCGAGTAATGTGGGACACCCCATATAGCATAGCACTATTTTGTCATAAGCCCGTTATAGCGTAGCATCATTTTTGCAGCGTAATAGGTGGGCCCAACCAAAAATTTCGTCCCACCTTGAATTAGCAACCTACCTTTACAAAGCCTAGACACCATAGTCTGCAAAGACCTTAAACTAGTTACCTTACCTTTATGAAGCCTACCTATTAACAGTCCGCAAAGACCTTAAACTAGTAACTTTAGTGCTCGAACTCTACATGCCATGGTCTACAAAGACCTTAAACTAGTGACCTTAGCTTTCGAAATTCACCCATTAACAGTCTACTAAGACCTTAAACTAGCAACCTTGATTTACATTTTGATGTACACTGTAGCATGAGTACGATCCACCATGACCTTAAATTGGAAAAGTTAATGTCCCTTGCATGTTCAAATCCTTTCACAGTCTGCCAACATAGTTGAAAATTATTTCATGTTTCATTGTTGCTTTGCAAATGTTTATTACATGCTATTGCTACAAACAGGTATCTCTTGACTTGGCTTTCTCTTATTATGGAAGGTTGAACAAAATGGCCATGCAACGTGATCTACATTCACTTTTAACCTTGAGAGGTCCTCATGGCAAGCTTGCAAGACATCTAAACTTAGAGTCAATAGATTGGGTATCACCCACTAATAACAATGTAGCGTCCCTGGAAACATCCCTAGAGTTGCCCGAACATTTGGTCCAAGTCTTATACTTAGAAGCTAGGGATGTGACCAAGGACCCCCCTCATCAAAGCACCTGTAATGACATCCAGGGGAGAAATAAGGACACTAAAACTTAGCTCTCTCCTAGATCAACAAATGCAAAAGGATGTATCTAAAGTCCTCCAAGACAACGTCAAAGTGTTTGTGTGGTCCTATAACGATAGGTTGGGCTTAGACCCACAACTAATACAACATAACATTTTCTTAGACCTATGTATCAAACTAGTCAAACAAAAGGCTCAAAAAAGTAAACCGAAAATCACACTAGTTGTATGTGATGAAATTACCAAAGTATATCAGGCAGGCTTCATTCACGCAGTCGATTACTTGGAGTGGGTATTAAACATCATTGTAGTCTCTAAGAAAATAGGAGGTATACAAATTTGTATAGAATTTCGGGATCTAAAAAAAGCAACGATTAAATATGACTTCCTACTACCAAGTATTGATCAACTTATTGACACTATAGCTAGTCATGCTTTATTATCCTTTATGGATGGGTTCTTGGGTTACAATCAAATTCGCATCAATCCAGAGCATCAGTTAACGACTACTTTCATGACCCCGTGGGGAACCTTTTGTTACACTATGATGCCCTTTAGTTTCAAAAATGCCAGAGCAACCTATCAATGAGCCATGACGTACATATTCAGCGACTACATCCTAGAGAGACTAAACGATTACGTGGATGACATAGCAGTCAAGTCTAAGACAGCTATTGATCATCCCAATGATCTAGATGTAGTCCTCAAGTGTTGTCACAGGCATGACTTACGTCTCAATCCAAAGAAATGTGTTTTTGGTGTTAAAACTGGATGCATGCTAGGGTTTGTAGTATCAGAAGCTAGAATATGGGTGGACCCTGACAAAGTTAAGGCCATCGCTCACCTAGCACCCCCTACCAACCTTAAAGAATTGCATAGGTTGCAAGGTAGAATACATTTTATCAGAAGTTTTATAGCGAAGTTGACTGAATACACCTCATGCAACACTTACTAAAGAAGGGAGTTAACTTCGAGTGGACAACACAATGCCAACAAGCCTTCGATGACTTGAAGAAAGAGATTTTACAGCTCCCAACTGTTTATCCACCACAAAGGGATAAGCTTTTTACATCTACCTTGCCACCTCAGACACATCTATCGCAACAATGTTATGCCAAAAAAGAGAGGACGACTCTAAAATCCTAGTTTATTACTTGAGCCATGCATTGATAGTGTACGAAGTGAAATACAACAAAGTGGAAAGAAATTATCTTGCCCTAGTATTTGTGCTAAAAAAGTGGAGACACTACCTATTTCGTACCTAGGTTAACATTATATGCAAGAGCAACATACTTCGGGCTATCATGAACAACTTATATGAAAGTAGCAGGATAGCTTGATGGAAAGCTATAACGAAGGAATTTGATTTACACTATGTAACCCAATCATCGATGAAGGGACAAGCCATAGCTACGTAGCTTACAACCTCACTAGTCGATGATCAAGTGACCATAGAACTGGAATTTCCTGATGAACATGTTAACAGTATCAACCCTATGCCATTGCACTTCGAGGCCACTTTGCATTTTGACGATGCCTCAACCATGCAAGGTGGTAGTGCTGCTACCATCATTACATTCCCCTTGGGGGACATTCAACCTTTTGCTTACTGATTTATGTTCCTTTGTACAAATAATGTAGCTGTGTATGAAGGACTCCTTAGGGGCTTTTTAGCAACCCAACAATTAAAGATCCAGCATTTAGCAGTCCATGATGATTCTCAACTCGTCATCAACCAGATCATTGAAGTCTATGCTTGTAAAGCCTCACATCTATAGCCTTATTATGATTTGGCCAAAAAAATTTTGAAACAATTCACAACAATAGACATCCAACATGTGCCACACAATGAGAACACTATAGTAGATGCCTTAGCCACGCTAGCATTAACCCTGTTTCCGCACCTATTTGCAACTTTACCTGCTTCAATAATGGAAAGCACAAAGCATGCCACTCAAGTGGTACAAATCACCTCCCTAAGTGCTACCGATGCCCAAGAGTGGTACTCTAACGTTAAACCCTACCTTTAACATGATGAACCCCCACATAGTTTGACATCCATCCAAACAGATGCAATCCAAAAGAGAGCATGAAAATATCTCCTTGTAGGAGATAATACCTTATGCAAATGCTCCTTTGATGGGATATTACTAACTTGCATTGGTGGGGAAGAGGCATAGAAAATTATTAACAAAGTCGATGAAGGACTATGTGGAGGACACATAGCTCCCAGGGCCATTGCAGCTAAAATCAGATGCCTAGGCTATTACTAGCCTTGCATGGAATGAGATTTCTTTGCTAAAGTTAGGATGTGTGATACATGCCAATTTCATGCAAATCTTATACATGTTTCACCTACTGAGTTATATCCTACAAAAATCACATGGCCATTCCAATGATGGGGACTATATATCATAGGACCCATAACACCTAAGTCTTCCAGAGGGCATAGCTTCATCATCACCACCGCTGAGTACTTCACAAAGTGGGTAGAGGCTATCCCCCTTAGGAAAACTACATCTTAATAGGTTTTCCACTTTATCTTAGACAACATAGTAACAAGGTTTGGTCTTCCCATGACTATTGTGATAGATAATGGGCCACAGTTTAGTAGTGCGGAAACCAAAACCTTTTGTAGCAACCTTGGCATCAAGCAATCCTTTTCATCATCATACTACCCATAGGCAAATGATTAGGCAAAGGAAACAAACAAGGCCATCATCAACTTGCTCAAAAAAATGCTTAGCAATAGTAAGAGGCACTGGCACAAGCAAATCCTCTACGTGTTGTGGGCCTACCGTACAATGTGTAGAATGACTTCAAGTAAGACTTCCTATAGCCTAGTTTGTGGGTCTGAAGCAGTGTTACCCCTTGAATTATAGGTACCATCACTGAGGATGATCCTTTCAAGCATCGTGAACGAAGCCCAGAACAACGAGTCAAGGATCATTAACCTCGACTCCATAGAGGAGGATTATGCACAAACACTTGGTTGCATCAAACGGTACTAAGATAGGAAATGACAAAAGCATCATTTCAGTCTAAATCGATGGCCAATCAGAAAAGGGAACCTAGTTCTCAAAGCTATTCGTGAGTATACAAACAAGTTTTCAGAAAACTAGGAAGGTCCATTCATAGTCACAAAAGCCTATGAGAATGGAGCCTTCAAATTGGCAGACATGGATGGCAAATAATTTGCAAATCCAATGAGCCACTTGTACCTCAAGCCATACTATGTCTAATGCAAAGACAAGGTAAGCACAGATAGTCTGCTATGACTATAAACTAGCATAGATAGTCCGATATGACTATAAAATGGCACAAATAGTCCACTATGACTATAAATTAGCACAGATAGTCAGCTATGACTATAAACTGGCACAAATAGTCCACTATGACTATAAATTGGCATAAACAATCTGCTATGATGCAAACCTAGCATAGACCATCTGCTGTGATGCAAACCTGGCATAGACCATCTACTAAGACCTTAAACTAGCACAACGGTCTGCTGGGACCTTACACTAGTACATCTGATGGTCTACCAAGACCTTAAATTGGGTTTGTGGCACAACGCTCTTAGTCTACATCCACGATTCGATAAACAAGTGAGTGTGCACAATGCCAACATGGCATCGGGCATTGCAGTCCTAGAATGTAGTTCATGATGATAAGAGAACACCCTTTGGAACATATGCAATGACACTACCCTTGGAATCTTGCTGATCCTTCAAAGATTTCATCTAACATCTTGCTAACCTTTCAGAGCTCCTGCAACCATAGCCCATCGCCTTGGCAGTAGCTTCCAGTATTAGCGCTTGCTGCTGGAGTCCCAGCACTATTGTGGCCCAACCACAAAGTGCTATCCTCTAGCCCCTACCATCATCCGAGCTTGAAAGACGTTCAGTTGTTATGCTTCTCACCTTACAACTGAATTGCATGATGTTTGCCTTAGGTGGGGACTCCTAAGCACTCGCATCACCGCAACTCCTAGTCCCCTTCGTGCTAACCCCTTCAGTCTGCCGCTACTAGAACTGCTGTTTGCCTTCTTGCTTTGGACATCACATGCCTTAGAAAAATGCCTACACTTCAGCAGTTCCCAAAGCAAGTAAGACCTTTCCCTAACTGCATTTCATGGTTACATTTCTCTGGTCTGCTTTCTATTGCACTTGTAGGATATAGGCGCTGTAGGGATCAAAAACATCGGTGGCTAGAAAACTTTGAGAGGTTATTGGTCGTGACAGTATTAACCTCGGATCCGTGCGAGGGTCATGCTAGATAAACAGAAATGAAATGCCCTGAATAGTCTGGTCGATCAGATAGGGACTTAATTGGTGTTAATATAACCTTTTGCAAATTTTTAATGCGAAAACATTGCTTATAACGTAAAATGAAATTTGCTGAATGCGAGAAGTTGATCATAATGTAAAATGGAGTGATAAAGAGAAAAAAAAAGCATAAGTTACGGAATGCACTGCTTCAAATTTATGAATTTACTTTGCCAGGTGGATACAATTGGTTGTACAACACTGGGAAGCACAGAGATCCTAGGAGTAACCAGAACGTTCAAAGCAAGCCAACAATGTGCTTGAATGTGGACTTCAAAGCCAACAATGCCCGGATGTCATAAAGCCAACTTGTTAACCAGATGCTAACTGAAAACAAGGGGGTTTGTTTTGCTAGCTACTAACAGAATTTGTTAACTGCTCAATTTTGCCGATTATGCGCAAAGGTGCTCAAAATTTCCAACCATTAATTTTTTTCCAACCCTTTGAGCATTGCTCGTTGGGGTATTTATAGGACCAAGAGCATGTGAAAGATGCAGTTTGGACACCACATGTCTTGAGCCTATGTTGACGTGTCTATGCTGCATGGACATGTAGGGCTGATTGACGAGCTTGCTATGCTGTAATTGCATTGTTAGAACTTGGAGATATGTGCCAATGGTACAAATAAATGTGGGGCATTGATGTGGCATAACTGCCCACCAAGCTATGCATAGCATGTGCCGTAGCATAGTAGCTTACTATCCAAGGAGATGCATTGATGTAGCGTAGCAGCTTGCTACGGTGTGTTACGCTATGCAGTGTAGCATAACGTAGCCACCAGTTTGAGGCAGAAACTTGCGTTGGGGCCTGTTGCATGTCCTGGAAACCTTTGAAGTGCTCTGACTGATTTTGAATATTTTCTACACTACGCTACACTATGTAGCTTAGCATAGCATAGCAATTGGCCTTAATCGTAGAAATGCTGAAAATCTGCAACCTTTGTTCTTGTTGATGTGAAGCTTGCGAACTTGTTGATCCTACACTTTGAGACTCCTTTTGTCGCTCCCGTAGAGTTGCTACGCTGTGTTACACTATGTAGCATAGCAGCTAACATGGCCTGCTCTTCGCTAAGCTTGTCGCTTTCTAATGGAAGGAGTCATTACCAAAGGACTCGGATTCGAGCGAGGGAATTGACTTCGGCTTTTGCTATGCTGTGCTATGCTGTGTAGCATAGCATGGTGTAGCACTTCATTCTACGACCATTTTCTGAAGCCTTCTACACTACATAGCGCAGTGTAGCGTAGCAAACTTCTTAACTTAGAAAACTTGCCAAACTATTTTGTGCATTCTAAGCACTGCTGACAACTTCACGCATCGCTTCTGAGTAGACTGTTGACTAAATGAACTACTCAAGTTGGTAGGCTGGAGGATCCATTGAGCCTATAGACACCAGGAGTAGAAAACTTGCCGAACTGGATAGTCTTAACACAAGAGCATCCATCTCCTGATGAACTCCCATGATGTTGCCTGAATTGCAAGGACCCGATGAAGAAAGAATGCTTTGAAATTTTAGGGTCTTTCATTGGCCCCTCTTTGTCAATGTTTGGAGGATAGAACTGAGAGATGCTGAAAAAGAATATGAAACACCACAGAAAATAAAAGGCCAACATTGCTCTTCAGTGACCGTCAAGATGTCACTTAGCTACACTTTAAGAGTGTTGCATTGGTTACGTGGGAGAAGGAAAGGGTTAAGTGGGGAGGGAGGAGGCTTAAGAAAAGGGTAAAGATGAGACTTGGTGGGGTCCCTCGTTGAAGTGCTCATGAGGAAGTTTTCTGCATGGTCATATTTTCTTTTGTTGACCTTCAACCTCTCGTTGGAGAGAAGGTGTGTGAAACAGCTAATGTGCCATTTTTTGAGGCACGCTTTTTTTTGTGAGCTTTCCTCTCTTATGATTTTGCCTTTGTTGTTTTTCCTTTTACATCTGCTAATAACCTTGTCATAGGATAGGTGTTTCCTTCCTAGGATTAGTCGCATTACATCCATGTGGAGCCTTAACCTACCTACAGATGCTTCCCATGCGACGAGCTATGTTACGTGCATCATGGACTTTGTGGTTGGGAAAATGGGAGGGCTTGACAGATGCCCAGAAAGGCTTGGGAAAGAGAGGGGAGAGTGGATCGTGAGTGTAAGGAGTGAGACAAGGGAGATAAAGGAGAAGGACAAGATGTGCAATTCAAATTAGCTAAGTTAATCAAGACGAACACCTTAGAATGATGTAGGGCCTTGCTCCCATGGCGAAGTGCACCTCTGACTGGCATCCCCCTGGTACGCATCTTGCAAACACAAAAGAAAGAAAACCAAGAGAAACAACCATGATGCAAAATGAAGGAAAAGTCCCTACTCGCTGCGGACATTATTGAAGCTCTGGACATCTCTGCTAGTGTGCAATGTCCAAAGTAGAAAGGCCAGCAGGGGCTTTGGCAGCATCAGGGTGGAGAGGCTGGAACTGAGGATGCTAAGAGTTGCTGTGGACGCAGATGCTTAGGAATCCCCACTAAAGGCATGCATTCTTAGTTCAGCTGTGGGATTGGCTACCTCACAGCTAAACGTCATTTGAGCTCAAGCATTAGCAGGGGGATGGAGGGTAACAATATTGTGGCTAGGACACAATACTGCTGAAACTCTAGCAGCAGGCACTGACCAAGGAACTACTGTCAAGGTTATGGGCCGTGGCGACGGTAGGTCTGGAGGGTTAGTCAGATGTCATACGACATCTTTGGAGGATCAACAAGATGCCAAGAGTAGCGATGTTGCATATGTTCCAGATCATGTTTTCATCGCATCATGAACTGCATTCTAGAACTACAATGTCCCACCCCATGTCGGCATTGTGCACGCTCGCTTGATGTGTACTAATGTAGATGCATGCTGGGGACATGTCGCAAACCCAGTTTAAGGTCCTGGTAGACCATGGTATGCTAGTTTAAGGTCCCAGCAGACCACTGTGTACTAGTTTAATGTCATAGCATACGTTCCCCATGCTATTTTAAGGTCTCAGCAGACTACTATGCTAGTTTAAGATCCCAGCAAACTGATGATGTGCTAATTTAAGGTCCTAGCAGACCACTGTGCTAGTTTTTCATCATAGTAGATGGTGGATGAACTAGTTTAAGGTCCTAGAAAACCACTCGTGTTAGTTTAATGTCGTAGCAGATGTGCTATGCTAGTTTTACGTCATAGCGAACGTGGATGAAGCTGTGCTAGTTTAATGTCGTAGCAGAGGTTTGTTTACCTTTGCCATTTTTACATCATAGCAGATGTTTGTTTATTTTCTCCATGCATCTAGATGTAGTATGACTTGACGTATGAGTGATTGAATGGGTTTGCAAACGTGTTGCCATCCATGTCTACCAGCTTGAAGGCTCCATTCCAAAAGGCTTTTGCGACCATGTATGGACTTTCGCAGTTGGTCAAGAATTTGTTCATATGATCATGGTCAACTTTGAGAACGAGGTCTCCCTTCTGTATTGGTCATTGATGCAGATTTTATCGATGTTTCTACCATTGCTTGTTCTGGTAATGCTCTATGTGATCCAATGTTTGCACACGCTCCTCCTCTATTGAGTCAAGATCAATGATCCACGACTCATTGTTTTGGGCTTTGCTTATGACATTGGATAGGATCATCTGGAGTGATGGTACTTGTAACTCAAGAGGTAACACAACTTTAGATCCATAAACAAGACTAAAAGGCATCTTACCTATTGTAGTCCTGCATGTTGTCTTGTAAGTCCACAACACATACAGGATTTGCTCATGCCATCGCCTCTTACTGTTGTTGAGCATCCTTTTCAGCAAGTTGATGATGGACTTATTTGTAGCCTCTACTTGTCCGTTTTCCTGCAGGTAATATGGTGAGGAGAATGACTGCCTAATGCCAAGATTGCTGCAGAAGGTTCAGGTTTCCACACTATTGAACTGTGGCCTGTTGTTTGTCACAATAGTCATGGGAAGCCCAAACCTTGTCATAATGTTGTCCAAGATGAAGTGGCAATTCTGCTGAGATGTAGTTTTTCTTAGGGGAATAGCTTCCACCCACTTGGTAAAATACTCGGTGGCTATGATGATGAAGCTATGCCCTATGGAAGACTTATAAGTGATAGGCCCTATGAGGTCTAATCCCCGTCATTGGAAAGGCCATGTAATCTGCATTGGATGCAGCTCTGTAGCTGAAATGTGTATGAGATTTGCATATCTTTGGCACGTGTCACACATTTTGACCTTTGATAGGCAATCACACTCTATGTGAGGCCAATAGTACCCTAGGCGTCTGATTTTTGTAGCCATAGCTCTAGGTGCTATGTGTCCACCACATAGTCCCTCATGCATCTCATTAACAACCTTCTGCTCTTCCCCCTCGTTTACGCATGCTAGAAATATCCCATCATAGAAGTGCTTACACAGGGTGTTGTCTCCCATGAGCACATATTTCCATGCACACCTACGGATCGCATCTCTTTGGGAAGATGTTACTCCACTTGGGGGTTCGCCATGTTGCAGGTAGGCTTTAATGTTGACATACCACTCTTGGGTATCTGCAACATTGACAGGTTGAGTGCACTCGACAAACGAGGTTGGAAAACTTGCAAACAAGTGTGGTGGAATGTCTAGTGCTAGGGTGGCTAAGGCATCTGCTACGGTGTTCTTGTTGTGTGGCACGTGTTGCACGTCCATAGTTGCAAACTATTTAAGTAGGCTTTTTGCTAGGTCGTAGTAGGGGTACAGGTGTGTATAGCTTTGTAGGAATAGACCTTGATGATTTGATTTACAACTAGTTATGAATCTCCACAAATTGCCAGGTGTTGTATGCATAATGTTTGGGTAGTTGAGAGGCCTCTGAGTAGCCCCTCATACTCTACCACATTGTTCGTGCAGGGGAACGTAAAGAGATAAGCAAAAGGATGCATTTCCCCATAGGGAAATGTAATGACGGTAGCTGCACTACCCCCTCATGCAGTTGAGGTGTAATCAAAGTGTAGAGTAGCTTCGAGATGCAATGGGACGGCGTTGATAGTGCTAACATGATTGTATGGGAATTTGGGATCTATGGTTTCCTGGTCATCGACGGGTGAGACCATAAGTTACGTTGCTATGGCTTGGCCCTTCGTCGACGACTGGCTCACATAGTACAAGTCAAATTCTACGGTTATTGCTTTCCATTAGGCTATCCTATTGCTTTCGTATAGATTATTCATGATAGCCTGGAGTATGTTGCTTTTGCAAATAATGTTAATTTTACTGCAAAATAGGTAATGCCTTCACTTTTTTAATGCAAACACTAAGGCAAGGTAATTCCTCTCCACTTCGTTGTACTTTGCTTCATACGCTATTAATGCATGAATCAAATAGTACACTAGTATCTTAGATCCATCATCTCATTTATGACATAACAGTATTGCAATAGATGTGTCGGAGGTGGCAAGGTAGATGAAAAAAGGATTATCCCTTTGTGATGGGTAAACAGTTGGGAGGTGCAAAAGCTCTTTCTTCAAATCATCGAAGGCTTGTTGGCACTGAGTTGTCCATTCAAAGTTAAGCCCTTTCTTTAGAAGATGTTGCATGGGGTGTAACCTATCAGTTAACCTTGCTATAAACCTTTGGATGAACTGTATCCTATCTTGCACGTAATTANTTGCTATAAACCTTTGGATGAACTGTATCCTATCTTGCACGTAATTCTTTAAGGTTTGTAGGAGGTGCCAGGTTGACTATGGCCTTAACTTTGTCAGGGTCCACCCGTATTCTAGCCTCCAATACTACAAACCCTAACATGCATCTGGTTCTCACCCTGAAGACACACTTCTTAGGATTGAGGCACAAGTTGTGCATTTGAAAACACTTGAGGACTACGCCTAGATCGCGTGGGTGATCAATGGCTTCTTTGGACTTGACTGCTATATCATCCACGTAGTCGTTTAGCATTTCTAAGATGTAGTCACTAAAGATGTAAGTCATGGCTCACTAGTAGANTCGTTTAGCATTTCTAAGATGTAGTCACTAAAGATGTAAGTCATGGCTCACTAGTAGGTCACTCTGGCATTCTTGAGCCCGAAAGGCATCATAGTGTAACAAAGGTACCCCATGGGGTCATGAAGGTTGTTGTTAACTAATGCTTTGGGTTAATGCGAATTTGGTTGTAGCTGGAGAAACCATCCATGAAGGATAATAGAGCATGACCAGTTGTGGTGTCAATGAGTTGACCGATGCTCGAAAGTGAAAAATTTTCTTTGATTGTTACTTTGTTCGGATCCTGGAAGTCTATAAAGATTTGTATTCCTCCCATTTTCTTAGAAACTACAACGATGTTGGACACCCATTCCAAGTAATTAGCTTCCCGAATGAAACCAGCTTGGTATAGCTTGGTGATTTCATCATGGATGGCCAGTGCAATTTATGGTTTAACGTTACGAGCCTTCTACTTGACCGCTTTCATGCTCAGGTCTAAGACGATGTTGTGTTGTATCAGCCTTGGGTCTAGACCCAGCATATCACTGTACGACCATGTGAAGACTTCGATGTTGTCTTGAAGAATCTTGGCTACATCTTTGTGCGTCTATGAATCTAGGAGGGAGCTAAGTTTTAATGTTCTTACTTCCCCCTTAGACGTGGTCATAGGCATCTCGATGAGAGGGTCTTCAGTTACATCCCTGGCCTCTAAATCTAGGGTTCATACTAGATGCTCAGGCTAGTCTGGGGATGTTTCTAAGCACGCCACAGTGCTAACTACGGGTGATTCCCAGTCTATTAGTTATGGGTTCAGTTGTCTCTCGAGCTTACCATGTGGACCTGCTAAAGTTAGAGGCAAAGAGAGATCATGATGGATTTCCATTTTTGCTCAACTTGCCAAAATGAAATGAAATTCTGGTTAAGAGGTACCTATCCATAATAATCGTGTCTAATGAAAGTTTTCAAAACAACAATGATATGTAGTTAGTGAAGTATGATGCAACGTTAAAATTTTTCAATTTAAAGTCATGGCGGACCGTTAAGATGCAAAGATGCAAAACTACTAAAAACACAAAACTGCCGATGTACAAATGTGAAGCTGTTAGTTTAGTGTCATTGCAGACTACCTAGACATAAAATGCAAAATCACTAGTATACAAAACAGAAAGTTGGTGTAAAGGTGCGAAGCTATTAATGCAAAAATGTGAAACTGCTAGTTTATTGTCATTGCAAACCATGAACGCGTAGAAGATCGAGACTGCTAGTTTATTGTCATTGCAGACCATGAACGCGTAGAAGATCGAGACTGCTAGTTTAAAGTCTTTTTGGATCGCTAACTAGAGTGAAACTATATGCTAGGAGTCCTAGTTTAAGGTCTTTTCGGACTACTAACTTTGAAACTACGATGGGGTTGCTAGTTTAAGGTCTTTTCGGATCGGTAAACGAATATATGTATATTTTTCGTTTTTGGGAAAGCAAACGGTTAGCTTGAAGCATGCTAGGATTTTCTGCCCAGATTCACCTGTGTTAATGCCAATAGTGCTATGATGTCATGGCGAGCATGCTACGCTGCACGGCATACTCCGCATTAAATGGAAAGAGAGAATGGAAAATTTCCCCTTTTTACCATTTCAGCTATAAATAAGGGTTAACCTCTGGTAAGCTCGTTATTTTCGCCGTGACAGCACAGAGCTCACATTCGGAGCACAGAGTGATTTCAGAGCCCAGAGTGATTATACCAATAGAGAGCAAGGTAGTTTTGACATAACAACAAGGAAGAGTCAGTAAGTAAAACGATGGCTCCCAAGAAAGAATGCACACACCCGGCGCTTGCTAAGGTTGATGAGGTGAAGGAAACCCTTGGGCACGTGACACAAGCATGCGTCACGGTGTGAGATGTGACACCGTTGACTCAGTAGGCTACTATGCTTCTTCTATTTCCTCGTGCTTCTGTTATTCATTTTTTTTGTTTTTCTTGCTTTTGTTTTCTGCAATTTAGTTTTAGCTATCCATGTTTTTTGTCTTTGCGTTGTTGTTGCTTTGGCCTTTTACACTATCGCTATTGTCATTTTGGCCACGGCGAATATATAAATGCTACACTAAAGTTGCATGCAAGGTTGCCTAGACCTCCATCGCTGCGACTATCATTGCCACAGAGACTTGGATGATTTAGGCTACTTGACTTTCAGATGGCGTAGCATAGAACCATGAGGAGGGTTTGACCATGTGTGATGTGGCAGTGTGACACATGTTATATTAAGGCATAATGTTAATTGCTTTTGTTAGGGCTAATCGCTCCATTGCTATGCTAGGTTATTTTTGCTACGCTATTGCTTTTATGTTTTTTTCTACACTATGTGTAGAAATAAGATTATGCTACACTATTTACTAAAATGCTAGTTCTTGCTATGCTACATGTGTGTTGCACTCGGACATGATGCTA
This sequence comes from Gnetum montanum, assembly GCA_015680685.1. Taxonomy (NCBI): domain Eukaryota; kingdom Viridiplantae; phylum Streptophyta; class Gnetopsida; order Gnetales; family Gnetaceae; genus Gnetum; species Gnetum montanum. The sequence continues at coordinate 264,836 of MNCI01038211.1, read as the reverse complement.
AAATTTGCTTTTGTGTTGCGTAGGATAGCGCTAAGGCCAATTCAAATTGTCATAGAAATTGTAGGGGTCATGTGCTGCATGAATAGACCAGTGGCCAATGTTCTTCATCCTCATACATGTGTGGGAGATCAGGCGATCTAGTTTAGGGCAGGAGCATAGGAGTTCCTACAATTCCACCTCCAACACTTTAGTGTGATCGTTTGGTCACACATGGCGGAGGAGCTAGCGAGTGCTATAGTAGAAACCCTATTGCCTGTGGCAAACTGGGATATTCTGAGGTATTTCATAGATGGGGAAATTGGTATCGGGCAGCGAGGAGGATCTAGTCAGCACCTCAAGAATTTAAGGTGTTTGGCCTGGATCTAGGAAATGCCCAAGTACAAGTACTACCATTCCTACAACACATTGTTTGTTGCATGTCATATGGGAACGTGTTTCCAAAACCCACCGGGAATAGTCTACTATGCTGGCGGGTGAGTTTTGTAGCTATGTTCCATTGTACTATGTGACGTTTGCTACGCTAGCTGAATGTTAATGGCATGTTTTTGTTACTAGTTTTTACATCAACGAGAAGGGGCTTCACAGTGATACAGATGCATTGAACATAGCACATATGGTGCTACAGGAGTTTTCTTCCACTGAGAATATGTGAGCAGGTGTGATAGGTCAATGCGAGGGTGAGTAGCACACCTATCTAGACCAGTATCCCAACCTCTACAATAGATGCAAGGAGTTCAACTTGTTGGATGAGGGATGGACACCCTTTAAACCGATCACTATTGAAGACTTCCTAGTTAGTCTTCCACCATTCCCGCTACCGTATAAACCTGGTAAGCTAAGCGGTATGTTATATGCATGTTCGAGTGCTATTGCTATTATCGATGCTTTGCCTAACCCTTCCTCCTTTTTTTTTTGTTTTTGTGCTTTTATGAAAACTACTACAGGGGTAAAGAAGTCGTAGGAGATGGCAATGATTACCTTTGCGAGTTAGAAGGCTAATATCTACTTCAAGTATGGGGACGTGGGCGATAGCCAACGATGGATATGTGGCAAGGCCTCGAACTCCTTGGTCAAGCATATTTAGGATGATGGACTCATGGATTTGTTCCTAGCCCCGAATCCAAGCGTCCTTGCCATCAAGATGCTTTCCCTAGACGACTCCTTCTCCAACAAGGTAGACCACTTTCGTGCACATATACATGGTGTGCGGGTGGTCATTGAAATTAATGACTAGCTATTCGCAGACCTTTTCGGTATCCCTACTGATGGCATCCTTATAGGGTCAAAGAGCAAGAAAGAGCTAAAACTTTAAAAGAAAGACATCCAGGAGTGGATAGGGGTTTCCAAAGAGTGAAAGGGGATCTGTATGGTGAAGGTCAGGGTAGGGCCTACTAAGGAGGTTTACCCTATCTTCCATGGTCGCGTGTTCCCCTAGCTATTTTCCCAAGGGAAGATCCTTGGGATTGAGTAGGCCTAGGTAATGTGAGAGGTCATGGAGGAGGGGGCTTGCTACAACTAGGCTAGGTTTTTGTGTAACGGCTTGCAGACTGAAATCATGGGACTCCATAAGAAGCAGGAGTCTCATGTCAATATGCATTATGCCTTCTACATAGCCTATTTGAAGTGCTTCATGGAGTTTCTGGTGGTTCACAAGAATGGGGCCTGGGTACTGTGGAATCGCAATCAGATCTCCAAGCCGTGGATTTGCCAGATCCTCCAGACCACTCGAGTCTAAGATCCCCCAAAAGTAATTGGGGAGTCATTCTCTGTGACAACTAAGGATTAGGTGGCCTGCAACTTTCGTGGCCAAGACAATGTAGGAGAGGCACCCCCTGCTACCACCAGTAGCATATCACATGGGAAATGCCTCATTGCCGAAATAGTGGCTAGTAAGTTGTAGTGAAAGAGGCCTCCTTCACCTAAGGAAACCCTCTGCATGGAAGAAGAAGAGGGGCAAATACTATGGCTCAAGTTACGCAGGATGCAACCCTCCATTCGTAAAAACCTTTTCTCATGCTTATTCCTTCATCTATTTTGTGAGTGCTTGCTATGCTATGCTACCTTAAACAGCGAGCGTAGCGTAGCACCTACTTGAAGCTAACCAATTTTGAGTTAACGCAAACATGTTTTTGGCTACCAGAGGAAGAAGAGGAAGAGGAAGAAGGCAATGAAGAGGTGTCAGCTCATAGGAAGGGAGTGACAAATAAAGACACAGAGGCCATAGTCTCAGAGGAAAGGGCCCTGTTCAAGAAGGAAAGAGCTCCTATCACTAAGGAAAGGGCTCTTGTTGTCATGGAAATTCCTCCTGCCGACGAGGAGGACATTTTTGGAGACAAAGAGGATGCTGGTGCTTTAAAAGGAAAGGTGCCAGTAGATAAAGAAGAGACTCGCATCAACCTAGCAGGGGCTTCTGCTAAGGATCCTATTACCACTTTGAATCAAAAGGGAGGGGAACTACAACTAGATGCTGGTGAGTCTAACAAGATATTCGGCTTATCATAGTCCATTCTGGTCATTGCTGACACATTTAGTTGTATGACAAACGCCATTGTTCATGTTGAAGGACCCCCTCTAATTTGTGTGGAATCATGGGCTGAGACCCTTGACAAGTTTACATTTATGCAAGGGGTCATCGACAATATGATCGATCACCTCAAGTAGGTCAACTCTGAAGTGGGTAAGTAGCTACTCTAGATGCTCTTGTGTTGCTACGCTAGATGCTTTGAGTTTTGCTAACCTTTCTATGCTAGTGTGACTGATGTGCTCCTTGTGTTATGACAGCCTCTTAACTCAAATAGGACCCAACATGGCCTTTGAAAGTCAATGTCGTGGCTACTTTCCCACTCGAAGTGACCGAGGTGCCTCATCACGCATACGACGAGGCCAGCAAATGCGCTTTGCACTCGGCACACTCCTTGTGGGAGTATAAGTGCATTAATGAGGACCTGTGGAAATGGGTCCAAAAGGCTAAGAAGGAGAAGGCCGACTTGAGCACTGAGGTGGAAGACCTCAAATCAAGAAACAAATTCCTCATAGCCTATGATACTAATGACGACAACAACACATGGCTCTAATCGATTATGCCTAATATTGGACAATTGTGCGATAGAAAAATGAAGCCACTTGAGAAATAATAGAACAGCAAATGAAAATCAACTTGTTGGCCTAAAAGAGTCAATATTGGAAAGATTATGATGCCAGGGTTTACGAATGGGGGCAGTCCCAGAAAAACCACAAACACATGTATAAACTAGAACGTGCCACCTATCGTAAACTATACAGGGACACTACTATAGAGGCGTTTACCTATAAAGCATTTATAAATGATATTGACACTTTTGAGACCTATGACAAGTTCAAAGAGTAGGTAAAGGTCATAGAATCACCTGAACGGGAAGTGAACCTTCCCACAGGTGAGATTGCTACCGCCTCCTTTTCTCCGGGATTGCCGAGATGGATGACCGCTGAACCAAGCTTTAGGTGTTGGTCAAACATCATGGTAGAAGAGGTCTAGCACCACCTTGGGCTCAATTTAGGTCAAATACCTTTCAAGATATACACAAGGCCATCTCGGGTCAGTCATTTTTTGTTGTTTTAATGCTTATTTTCTATTGTAGCTTGCGTATGTTTCCCTAGCTGACTACTTCATTTTTGCAATGCAGGTTCCAAATGAGGGTGTAGGGCCCATAGAGGACAGGAATGAAGGGGTGGTAGAGGACAACATAGAGGAAGATGATGTGGAAGAGGTTGATGTAGGAGCAAACAATAATGAAGAATATGAGGTGGGGAAAGACAAACCATGATAGCATAAGATTTTTTGAAATTTTTGAGTTTTTGTAGAATTTTTGCAAACATTGTTTGAAAGAAAAAAGCTTTGAATGAAAAGGAAGTTGGTTCTACACTAACTTATGAATTTTCTACGTGCTATATTTTGTGTTAAAATTTCATTCTTTATTTTAGTTTTAGGCCTTTTCAGGCCCCTGCTAGTTTTAGGCCATCTCAGGCCATCACTAGTTTTAGGCCATTTCGGGCCATCGCTAGTTTTAGGCCATTTCGAGCCATAGCGTAGAATAGTTTTAGGTCGTTTTGGGCCATGGGGGAGCATATTTTTAGGCCATTTTAGGCTGTTTCATGTGAAAGGGATGATACACTAACGATTTAAAAGACGGCTAACTAGTAACTAACGTAGATGGATGGAGGCAAAACAAAAAGGTGAGAAATGTACAAAGGATGGAAACTGGGTAGGAGGCAGTGAGGTCACTACGCTATGCGTAGCTACTTCTTGATCCATCATGGGTTGAGTGGGACATAAGGCTAAGGTGCTTTACCAGGACCTTTGCCTATATCATTATCCTCCTCTTGGAAGGGAAATTCGACCCAAGCGTTTTCATTTTGGGAACCGGCTTGTTGAGCCGATTCTTTTGCTAAGTGGTTAGTGTGTACAGAGATAGGAGCTTCATTCTTAGAGGTTATGACCTTTGAGCCCTATTCCATGTCTACATTATTGATAGCTTGTGACTTTACCTCGTCACCATGGATCACCACCTCCCTGCCTGCGTACTGCAGATGGATCTCCTGGTGTATAGGTGAGGAGATAGCCCTAAGTTGTGCTGACCATGACCTCTCCAAGATCAGGTTAAACCCGAGCATCTCTTCAACCACGATGAATGTTGCGTTCATGGGGAACTAGTCCCCTGCTAGTCAATATGGACTATTCCCTTCACCATGACCCATGCCCCATTGAATGACTTTAGGCATGACGTCATTTTGGGCTTGATCTGGTCGACCAAGCCCAGCTTGTCCATGATAGGGAAGGGGATGACATTCATAGTGGCCTCATCATCAATGTGTACCCTTTGGATCTTGTGTTCGTCGACCCAAATTTTCATGAATAGGGGTGTTGTAGTCACCTGACTCCTTTTGGGGTCCTCCCTAATGGATTCATTATAGAAAGTTAGTTGGGACAGCTTTGCCTCTGCAGGTGTAGAGGGAAGCACAACTGAATGGATCGCTTCCTCTTCCGTCAGCATGTCCCTATCGATCGGAATTGCCATCAACATGTGGATCAAAGCCTCACGGTGTGGGACAGATGTCATGATTAGGTCGTACAAGCTCAATATAGTGTTCTTTTATTTTAGAGATTGCTTGACCTGACTGAGAGTGTCCAAGAGGTCCTGGCCACCCCCTATTTACTACCTTTCTCTTCTTCTATTCGTCCCAGGAGATGGATTTTCGAGGAGGGGTAGTTTTGGATTTGGGTTTAGATCCCTTTTGGTGGGTCAGTGCGGACTGTGCGGTTGTAGCAACGTCCCTCTTTAGTGACAAGGGTGTAGATGCAGGGGTGAAGATGTAGGCTTGGAATTACCCAGGGAATTATTTCCCCTCGATGTCTTGCTTGTGAAACACACTTCTCATTTTTTAGGACGAGAAGGATGTGCAGCTGTTTTATGTGGGACAGGGACTATTGAAGGAGTTGGCCCCCTGATGACAAATGGAGCTAATGGTGTTAGCAGGTGGGGTGGCATGGTTCCACTAACAGGTGGTGTGGGTGTAGATGCCTGAGGAGGGGCCCTCAAGAAAAATGGTTGCTGCGGGCCTTGATCAGCTGCTAGCGGTGCTGCTGCACTACACTGAGGCACATGGACCACAAATGGCTGCTGGGGGGATCTAAGATTACTATCAATGTTGATGCTGTTGATGACATAACCGATGTTATTGGCATTGAGGAGGTCAGTGTAGACATGCAGATATTGATTCTCAGGACGTACTGGGTTACTTTCGTCTAATACCAGTTTTCCCTAATTGATCATCCTTTGGATGTCATCCTTCAACACCAGATAGTAATCTATGTTGTGACCACACTGTTGATGGTAGTCACAAAACCGATCCAACCTGAAACCCTTAGGAACTGGGGGCTTGTTGAGGAGGGCCAAGGAGGGGTTCCTGAGGAGTTCATAGTACCATTGATGTTTCCTAGCACCCTCCTCTGACATTTGTTTGTGTTGGATGTACCCTGCTACCATTAGCTTCTTAAGAAGGTCTAAAGGCTTGATAGGTAGCGGGGTATACTTTGAGCAGTCTTTACGCTCAAAGTTTAGCTTTGGTTGTGCAGATGTCTTGGGTGCGGGTGCAGGTGCGAAAGGTAGTGGTGTGTTGGCCTGTTTGGGTGCAGGGTTAGCTGTGGGTGTGGCCGGTTTCTTGTTGTTCTTGTTACCATTGTTATTAGGTTTGGGTTTGGCATCATTCGCCATAACAACCATTGTGGCTATTGTAGCCTTACGCTTGTCCTTCTTTATGAAGGTGTTCTTATAAACAACATAGGCTAGGTCTTTGCTTACCTTAGCCACATCCTGTATACTCTTAGTCTGAGTGAAGGCCTGACTAAGAGTGCGAGGAGTGAAGTAGTATAACTTAGACTTGATAAAGTCATTCACTGCACCCTTAAAGACGGTAAGTAAATGGGCCTCCATGATGGGCTTGCAGATTTCATTAAGGGTTATGCTCCAACACTGGATGAACTTCTAGACTGGTTCTAGAGGATACTGCTTCACACTCATCAACTGATCCAATGTGATTTTCAGCTTCAAGTTATACTTGAAGTGCATCACGAACTGGGTCAGAATCTCCTCTAGGGTTGATATGGAGGAGCGTGGCAGGGCACGGTACTAGTCCAGGGCCTTTTCGGTTAGTGACATGGCAAAGACACGGATAATAGTGTATGGCCATTGTTGCAACAAAAGGGACTCAGACCTAAAGGTAACAAGATGTGCGTTAGGATCCCCCTCCCTGTTGTATTTCATGAAGTAGGGGAGGGACACCCCTGACGGTAGAATTAGTACAGGGATTGTAGGGCTAATAGGGTCATCCTGGTAAAAGTCTATGACTTGTACCATGTTAGATCTGACAGCCTTGAGGCATTTTATTTCCTTAGTAAGGGTTTGGATAAGCTGGAAGGCTTGATCTAGACCCTGCGATGATGTGGGCGGTTAGGGAACTACCGAGGCAGCTCCCATCTATGGAGTGGTGGAGGTAGCAATGTGACCCATCAAGGGTACCATTGGGGTAGCCCCAATAAATGGTGCTGCTTGTTATGTCCACCACCCAGTAGGTGGTGCTGTTGAAGCAGTGGCCGTGGGTTATGCTACTGGGTAGACCACTTGTGTCGCCGATGGAATAGACCATAGCCTTGTGTTGAGTTGTACTGTTTGTAGGGTTTGGTAGGTCTGAGGGTGAACATAATGAGACATCTGCAATGGTAGCATAGCAGGAGGAAAAGTGAATGGGGTCCACCATGTGGATGAGCCTGGGCCTACCATTGATGATGGGACAGATGTAAAAGCGAGATAGGATGTGGAAGCTACAAACGGCTGTGAAGTAGATATAGTATGAATGTAAGGTAGGCTAGTCGAGGTTGGTGTGTGTTACAAAGCAAAAATGGATTGATGAACAACTTGCAGAGGAATGGCAACTGAAGTCGAGATAGGGATGTCAGCATTTTGGTACACTGCCAGCATGGTACAGCTAACCATGATAGGTGGGATCATAAGCTACAGTGGTGTGGCCATGATCCCAAAGGGAGCGGTGATAGTCAGCGGATTGGTCTAGAAGGACTAGGTAGGAGGGACGGTGATGGGGTTGGTTTGACCTCCCCCGTCAAATTAAGAATCAAGTTCCTCCTATCCATCTTGGAGGACCTCATCATGATGAGACGCTACATCTTGCTCCTCGCCAGGTCTAGATAGACATATCAGCTAATCTAAAAGCCATTGTTGCACTTCTATCAAAGGGATGAAAGCATTGGGAGTGGGAATAAATTCCTTCCCATTGCAATAGGCGAACTTGAAGCTACGTTTTTCCTCAAATTCCTACACATCTAAGGGAATATTTTCCTGTACCTTAGCACAGAGGAAGCTGTATTGTTCATGTTGCTTAGCCAAGCCTTTAGGTCCCTGATTTTGGATCCTGAGGAACCAGCGTGGCCCCAGCCCTGGGCTGGGCAATCGCTCGACACTTGTGGTGCCTTGGACCATGAGAGGAACCTTGAGGTTAGCAATAGTAACACTAGTAGTTGTAGCAGCCATTGCTATGAAGCTAAAAGGATTGCAAACAATGGAAACAAGAAGATCTAGTAACAATCTAAGGCTTTATGTCTTGCAGGGTTCCAAAAGAACCATTGGAGTGACCAATTTGTACCACACAATGCATAAAAAACTACAAAATGGATGTAACGTTTATGCTAGCGTGTATTGAGGTACGAAAAGAAAGTAGGACTACTGTGAAGACAAGGAGAACAGATGACAATCAGAGGCTTTATGTCTCACAGGGTTCTGAAGGAACCGTTGAAGCGACCGACCTGTACCACACAGTGCATAAACAACCATAGAGGAGTGTCAGGATTACGCTAGTGCATGTTAGGGTATAGAATGCACACAAAACTACTGTAAAACATAGAAAGGACACTAAAAGGCCCTCCTTCTAGCACCAGAAAAATGTAGCAAGAAAAAACATCGATGATTGGAAAACACCAAGAGGTCATCGGTCATGACAGTCTTAACCCCAAATCCGTGCGAGGGTCGTGCTAGATAAAAGGAAACAGGGCACCCTGAACGGTCTAGTTGATTAGACAGGGACTTAATCGGTGTTAATATAACCTTTTGCAAACGTTTAATGCAAAAGCAGTGCTTATAATGTAAAATGAAATTTTCTGAATGCGGGAAGGTGATAACAATGTAAAATGCAATGATAAAGAGAAAAAATAAAGCATAAGTTATGGAATGCACTGCTTCAAATTTATGACTTTACTTTGCCAGGTGGATACAATTGGTTGTACAACACTGGGAAGCACAGAGATCTCGAGAGTAACCAGAAGATTCAAAGCAAGCCAACAATGTGCTTGAATGCGAACTTCAAAGCCAACAATGCTTAGATGTCACAAAGCCAACTTGTTAGCTAGATGCTAACTGAAAACAAGGGGGTTTATTTTGGTAGCTACTAACAAAATTTGTTAACTACTCAAGTTTGGCGGTTATGCACAAAGGTGCTCAAAATTTCCAATCGTTAATTTTTTTCCAACCCTTTGAGCATTGCTCGTCAGGGTATTTATAGGATCAAGAGCACACGAATGATGCAGTTTGGACACCACGTGTCCTGAGCCCGTGTTGACATTTCTATGCTGCATGGACATGCAGGGCTGATTGACAAGCCTGCCATGTTGTAATTACATTGTCAGAACTTGGAGGTATGTGTCAATGGTACAAATAGATGCGGTGCATGGATGTATCATAACTACCCGCCAGGCTATGCGTAGCATGTGGCATAGCGTAGCAGCTTGCTATCCAAGGAGATGCATCGATGTAGTGTAGCGGCTTGCTACGCTATGTTACGCTATGCAGCGTAGCATAGCGTAGCCACTAGTTTGAGGCAGAAACTTGCATTGGGTCCTATTGCATGTGCTAGAAACCTTTGAAGTGATCTAATTGATTTTTCATATTTGCTACGCTATGCTAAGCTATGTAGCATAGCATAGCATAGCAACCAACATGGCCTGCTCTTCGCTAAACTTGCCACTTTCTAATGTAAGGAGTTATTGCGGAAGGACTTGGAGTTGGGCAAGGGAACTGACTTTGGCTTTTGCTATGCTGTGCTACACTCCATAGCATAGCATGGTGTAGCACTTCGTTCTATGACCATTTTTTAAAGGCTACTATGCTACATAGCATAGCGTAGCATAGCAAACTTCTTGACTTTGAAAACTTGCCGAACGTTTTTATGCATTCTAAGCACTGCTGACAACTTCACGCATCGCTTCTAAGTAGACTGTCAACTGAATGAACTGCTCAAGTGGGCAGGCTAGAGAATCCATTGAGCGTGTCAACACCGAGAGTAGAAAACTTGCCGAACTGGATAGTCTAAACACAAGAGCATCCATCTCTTGATGAACTGTCGTGACGCTTCCTGAATTGCAAGGACCCAATGAAGCAAGAATGCCTTGAAATTTTAGGGTGTTTCAATGGCGTCGATCATGGATGTGTTTCTCTAGGAGCATAGGACATTGCATTGTTTCGAGGTGACCATTCTGACTAGCTTGGATACCTGGGAATGCACATCTTGCCTTTCCCCTTAACCTTTGTCATCTTGTTTCTTACACCTGTAGTTTCCCTTTTCACATCTCTTTTACAAGCTTTCTCAATGCATGTAAAGCCCTCCCATATGCTCAATCATAAATTCCATGACACACGTAACACAGCTTGCTGCATGCGAAACATTTGTAGGCAAGCCAAAGCCCCACATGGATGTAACACAACTCATCTTGGGGAGGAAACACCTGTCTTGAAACAACAAGGTTGTTTGCAAGTGAACATGGCTAAATAGCAAAAGAAAAGTGCAAAAGCATAAAAGAGAAAAAGATCTCAAAGAAAAAGAAGAAGCAGGATGTGCCCAAAAAAAATGGCACACTAGCCATTTCACAATGACCGTCTCTAAGCATTCTGACAAAAGGTTAGAAGCTAGCAAAAGAAATATGCCCATGCATACCAACTCCCTCATAAGCACTCTGATGAGGGACCGCACTATGTTACATATTTCCCTTTTCTGAACCTGTTTCCTCAACTCCATACTTTTCCTCTTTCCCTACATGACTACCCTAATACTCCCAAGCATAGCAAAGCAACATCTGAGTGACCATTGGAGAGTGATGTTGGTGTCTTTCCCTTCATGGTGTTTCGTATTCTTTGTCGATGTCTCTTGGGTAGATCCTCCAAACGTCAATAAAGAGGGGCGAATGAAACACCATAAAATTTCAGGACCCTCATGCTTTAGTAGAGTCTTGGACTTTGGGCAAGGATTTCCACAAGTGCAACGTCATGATGGTTCAGTAGGAAATTGTAGGCACTAAGGATAGAATGTCCAATTTAGCATGTTTTCTATCTCCAGGGCTAATAGNTAGAATGTCCAATTTAGCATGTTTTCTATCTCCAGGGCTAATAGGCCCGCTGGATTCTCTAGCCTGCCCAACTAGATAATTGACCCAGCTAACAGTCTACTCAAAAACCATGCTAGGAATTATCAAAAGTGTTCAGGATGAGAAAAATAGTTTGGTAATTTTTCTGGTGAAGAATTCTACTACGCTACGCTATGCTGTGCAGCGTAGCAAGCCTTGAAAGATAACCGCTCAAGCATCAAAATGTGAATTGACAAAATGATTGCAAGACAAGTCAAGATTCAGCCAACACAAGGTGCTATGCTATGCTATGCAGTGTAGCAAAGGTAGAGCAAAAAGGCCCATCTTGCCAAATGACTCCAACAAGAAGATTTCACTTTGGCAATGCTTCAGCCTTCAAATTTTTCATCCCACTTAACCCTCAGGCCTCGAGCAAAGTTTCTTGCTAGAAAAATAGTGGATTGAACAAGGAATAATGATACACTAGTTGCTACGCTATGCTATGCTACATAGTGTAGCACAGCATAGCAATAATGCAAAAACAATAGAAGTGTTCCAAACATGAATTCAGCAAGTCCAAGATCGAAGGCTTCTCGGCATGAAGGACAAAAGTTGCAGTTGTTTGCCTGACCAAGCCTCAGACAAATGCTCTTTGGCTCCTACACAAATTTCTGTCAAGACCAGTGGCTATGCTATGCTACAATACGTAGCATAGCATAGTGTAGCAAGCAGCTACTTATGCTACACCAATGTGCTCAATAGTGTGAGTAGTGCAACACTGTCATGGAAGCATTAAGACATCTTTGGGTAGCTCTAGAACTTGTTGGCAACAATCTTTCTCACTCTGGCACCTCCTTGGCAAAATCAGCAATTTTTACTTCATTTTGCATATCCCTGGTCAGCTCCCAAAAAATTGTTCCTACGCTTGATCCTACTTGTAAGAGCAGGGACGATGTAGTCCTGGAGCATAGGCTCCATTTTGCTTGCATTAATGGCACACTAGATTTTGGCACATGTGGTTTCAACAGTATGGTCACAACGTAACAAAGTTCGCATCTAGTGTTGCACACCTACACGGTATGGACATGTTAGCACCTTGTCGGGGCCCAGGACACATGGCATCCAAACCATGTTTCTCTCTTGCTCCTGGCCCTATAAATACCTTGGCAAACAATGCTCAGGGGGTTCGCCAAAAAATTGGTTTGACAAAAGAATTGGTTGCTGGGTTGGCTAGTTGGCATGGTTGGAAAAAAAGTTGGCTTTTTGGTGCAGTTGTCTTTTAAGTTGGCTTTTGGAGAGCATAGTTGGCATTTTTGAGCATTTTGATTACCTTTGAGTTCTCTAGTTGGCTTCAAACATCCCTTTGTGAGTCAAGCATTTTGGCATCTTAACGAACAGAGTAGCAAGCAGAAGACCTATGACTATACTATTCTATGTAAGTTGTGCCTCTTCCATGTTGCATGTTCTATTGTACACCTTTCAAGAAAGCAAAAGATCAAATCTGCAACCTTGGGTAGTGCACTTTCTCACCCAAATTTGTTTTACTATTCTTTTACTATCATCGTTGTTTTTGCATTATTTTCACTGCTTTACATTTGTTGATCGTCAATTTACTTTGCATGTCTTGCTTCTGAAACAAACATTTAAGAAAGGTTAAGATACACTGATTAAGTCCCTATCTGATCGACTAGACTGTTCAAGGCACCCCGCTTCCGTTTCTCTCTAACACGGCCCTCACACCGATTTGGCGTTAAACTGTTCGCTAGGAAACCTCTCGATGTTTCAGCCACTGACATTTTCAGTTGCTACAAGGCTAAAGGTCATATTTGGCTATAAGGAAGTGGTTATAGAGTTAACCATGAGTTCCACATGTTGAAATCATGGTTATAGTATGGTAGTGGCACTTTGGCTAATTAATGTGATCTTCACACTTTGTGCTTTGAAGTCTTGGCTACTTAGTAATGTTTTTAATAAACTAACACTTCAATCAAAGGTTTCTTTGACCATTAGGCTTCTCCTTTTGTGTGTTTAAATCTATTGATTTGTCTTTTGGTCTACATTGGCCTTCTAGCTTTTTGGAAGTTTGCTTTTCCTCCTTTTTGGGGTGAAACCTTCATTGGGTTTCATTACCAAGGTTGGATTTTATTTGGATTTTCCATTGAATAAGCTATGTTACATCCAATAGATTTGATGGTGAAGCATAATGAAGGAGATGTCACATGAACATAATGCATGAGTATCAAACATAGGTCATCATGATTGTTTAGGATAAGAAGGGGTAATAACAATGGATAGAGCTTAAGAAGGGGTAATGGCAATGGTGTAAAACAAGAACTCTTGACATGGCAGAACAAGCTAATAAAATTTTACGCATCAAGGTCACATGGAAACTTCTTGTTGTGATGATTTGCACGTTCACGATGATTTCTAGGCTTCATCATACACAACACCAAGAGAACAAGAGAACAAGACAAAGAAAACATGTTGTTACAAGATAACACATGGGGCCACATGAGACAACCAACAAACCAAGTCATAATAGGTTAGCACTATCAAAACATATAGGAATTTGTACAATGTGCATCAAATTTACAAAGTTCTGTAGTTCATTCAACATGTCAAACAAGGAGAGAGAGAGAGAGAAAAAGAGAGAGAATGCAGGCTCAATTATTGTAGATCATTAGAGTCATTAACATCGATCCTTCATTCCAACCTATCAACAAAGGTAAAAAACACTACAAGAAAACATGTGAGTGATAAATGCAATTAGAGCTATGTGATGGCTTCAATGTTACATTGTAAGCATTTGATGTTATCTTAAGTAGGTGTAAGTTCTAGTGAGGAACTGGGTTTCATGTGTTTTCTCCTCACCATTGTGTTTTAGATGTGAACTTTGACTATGGGATCCTCCATGATGTTTTTGGTTTCAAGGTCAATGATTATTAGGCTACTTTAGGGTATTATGGTTGTATATTAGAATGGGTTTAAGCCTTAAGGTTTAGGTATGCAAGGTTAACTTGGTCTAATATCATCATGAGAGGGGTTCCATCTTGGTTTTAAGGCTAGTCAAATTTGCTTCCTCATCCTCCTAGCTCAATCTTGCATGATAACATAAGCCCATTAAGTGGCATCTATGTGATAAAATGAGCAAATAATACCAAAATAACATAAAATAATTTTAGTAATAATGTAAGGATAAGCCAAAACATGTTTCATCAATGGTTAAACAGGGTTCAAACAAGGCCACTAAGGGTTATAAGAGGTAGGCTAAAATAAATGAGGTAGAACAAATGCTAAATAATGTGCAATAAGGTCAAATGAAGGCCAAATGATGGTCAAACTCCATTTGGTGATGTCAATTAAGGTCAAAGAAAGGTCAATGGAGGCCATGAGAGGGAATTTAAGGTAGATAATATACATTTAAGGCCAAATATCATGGAATGAAGCAACATAAAGACCAAATGATGTCAAATGAGACCAAATGATGTCAAATGAGACCAAATGATGACCTAATGATGGTCAAACCCCCTCAAATGATGTCGAACAAAGGTCAAACTATGATCAATAATAAGGAAAATCAAAGGCTAACTACCATGGAATAAAGCCAAATGATAGCTACATGATGCCAAATGGGATTAAATAAAGCCCAAATGATAGTCAAATCCCATCAAATGATATTCAAGATGGTCGCACTAGGTCATATTGATGTCCAATGGTATCAACTGGTGTCAAACCAAGTCAACTAAGGTAAAATGATGCCAAATGATAGAAACATTTAGTAAAATAAAGGCCAAATGAAACTAAAATAATGAAACTAAGGCCAAATGACATCAGATGATCTAGCCATAAAGGTTCATAATAGGCAATAAGGTTAAACTAAATCAAAACTCAATAGAACAAGGCCAAACTAGTCAAGTTGGAAAACATGGGTAAAATAGGATAAATACAGGTTAATTAGGATCACATTTTGCAAATTTTAGGCTTTAGTAGGCCATGGTAGGAGGCTACAAGATTGATGGGGAAGTTTGGGCACTTGGGGAGGTCATTTTGTGGTTGTTTTGAGACAAAAATGAGACTCCTTTTGGAAACTATGCTGGAGCCACACTAGGACTACACTAGGCAACATGGCTCTGGTAGGCCTTAGCATGGTTCTTACAAAAAAGTGGATTTCTATATTTCTTATAGCTATTTTTGGAATCTTGATTCTATTTATTGACAACACAATGGATTAGTAGTGGAGATTGATCAATGTTAGTGTTGATTTGACCCTCTAGAAGCCAAAAATATTGTCAAAGATTATTAACTATGCTCGCCAGTGCATCCCTAGCATAGTTCCATGAGAGAAATTAATTTGTGGTATCCTAGGATTGAAATTTATGTTCTATTAGCTTCCTAGGAAAGCATAGGAGAATTAGGTTTGTGAATCACTCATTTGAAGGTCAAGATAGGTATTTGAAAGAAAAGTTTGGAACCATCACCTTTCTCCCCCCACCCCACCCCAAACTACATTGGCTAGCATAGTTCAAGGTGGCTCCAGCATGGTTGGATGAATCATAATCTTTTCATCATTAAAATGAGGCCAAATTCTAGTTGTTTCTAGGATCTAGGGTTCTAGATTTCTTTGATCAAGTTTCAAGTTGTTCAAAGTGTGGAAATGGCATTAAAACTATCCTTGAACTCAAATCACACTAGGACCACATTAGCCAACATGGTTAGGATCTGCCTCAATTTAGTTCCATATAAATCATCTTTCTTTTATCAATTTTGATAGTCAATCAACCAAGCTATTAAGTTCCTAAGGTCACTAGTGTTCATGGCTAGGGTTTATGCTCAAAATCATTGATTTGAAAGTTTGTTTGAGCATTGTTATGATAATCCCCCAATGGACAATACTGGCTAGTGTAGTCCTAGTTATTTGAAGGGAATATGATCAATTTTGGTTATTTTCAATTTCGTTTCCAGGGTTTGGTGGCCTCTAAGGGCTTTGACAGGGTTTTGGGTTTAGGAAGATGAGCTTGGAAGTTAAGTTGACATATTTATGACTTGTTATTGGGTTTTCATAGAGCATCCACATTATGACTACACTTGCTAGTGTGGGTGGTTGATTCCCTAGCATGATTTGTAGTTTGAAATGGATTTTGACTCATTTTTACTTAGTTGTTTAAAATTTCAAGGTTTCTAGAGGCTCAAGGAAGGTGTAAAGGGAATGATGTGTCACTTTGAAGGTTGTTTGAGGCATTTGATTGCCAAACCCCTATGAACTATGTTGGGACTATGCTGGCCAATTTAGTCTAGGTGTCCCCCAATATGGTTCATCCAAAACAAATGATTTTTAACATTTTTTTAGTAATCCTCAAGGGATCTCAAAGCCATCAGAGGTTGTAGCCAAGGTTTGGGATGTGGTATGATCATTTTAGTATCGATTAAAAGGCTAGCGAGTGGTGAAAAGTTTCATCCTCCTTGGAACTATGCTAGCTAGTGTAGTTGGGCTCTTGGCCAACATAGTTACCCATAATAGCTTGTTTTGTCATGAGTTTTAGATTCCTTTAGTGCTTGACACCTTCCAATGTCAACATTCAATTTTTAGTTTTGGCATGAGTTTTAGATTCCTTTAGTGCTTGACACCTTCCAATGTCAACATTCAATTTTTAGTTTTGGCATGAGGGTTTACTAGCTTCAACCTGGTGTGGATGGATGGCTAGGAGGTGGGTTTTGGTAGTAGTTGAGGCCTAGAATCCATTCCAAGCCTTTGTAGAAAATTAACCCTAGCATAGGTGGGGATGGAAATTGTAATCCATTGTATTGGAATTTTTAGTGCTTTACTTGGGAGGTGCCAATGGGGCCCATCCAAGTTTAAATTATAGTTTGGTTCAAAACTTCCCACAAACCCAACATAGTTCTAAATTTCCTCTTGTCAACTTGGAGTTCACTATGAGTTGTGTGGGTGTTTTGGGCATCAGGCTTGGATTCAGAATGCATAAGTGTGGAAACAATTCTCACATATCAATTTTTATGAAAATTCATTCTCATAGCTGATTTTCTAAAGGAAGTGCATAGAATCAAAGCTATTATTCTACTCGATATCTCATTTACCTATAGTGTAGTTTTGCCATTCTTTCCAAAGAAACAACATAGTTACAAGGAAGTTGGAGGAGGAATTGAATATTTTCTACCATTATTGATCAAAGATGTCTAAGAGAAGAGCAACCACAAGAAAAAATCAAGCTTTGGAGAAGGTAGACACTGTTGCCAAAGGCATTTCAAATCTACCATGGTCTCCATTAGGAGAAGGCCCCTCTACCATGCCTATTAGATACTCCCCTCCTAGCCATTTCTTTATAGTTTTTAGCTTAGAAATTAGGTGTTTTGTGTCATATATGCTTGTTATTTGAATAAAATTTATTTTTATAAAATTCACACATTATATTTAGGTTATGGTTATGTGTTCACAGCATCTCTTTAGCCTTAGGACTTATCCATGTTGAGTTTTAAACTTTTTATCCAAGCCATTCTATGTGTTTTCACCATTTTCTATTGAAAAAGGAAATGCTACTTTTAAATTTTTTTAAAGCAACTGGCATGGAATTTTTGATTTCTAAGACATAGGCTTGTTGCCTATTTTTTACTGAATTGTATGTGGAATTACTAAATTCTAGCCTATGGTTAATTTGTTCATGAATTTTTCCATAGACCTATGTGCAATGAAATTTTGGATTTTTATTGTTTTTACCCCCTCGAAATTTATAGCATTGACATTGGAAAAAAACATTTCTTGCAATATCTCAACTTCTTGGGGATTCTTAGGGCCATGTGGGAGGGTTTGCCATTGGTTTTGGAAATTTTTTAAAAAAAATTATATATTTTCTAGTGATTTTATTGTAGCTATTTTGCTGCAATTAGGGTTTTTTTTTATGAAATTTTGAAGTCGTTTTAGGTTATCATGTAAATTTTTCCTATGCCTAAAATTGTATTTTTGATGTTAAATATTTGTTAAATTTTATGTATGTGCAACACTTAGAAATATTTTTTAGAAAAAATTTGTCATTTTTTGTACATGTGATCTATCCGGTACAATTGTAGTTGTAGCTATTGAAACTACAAACCTTCCAGTCTTGTACATGTAGCATTGGTATAATTTTGGAGTTTTTTTATGCATGGTTTAGGCTCCTAGTGGTTATTTACGCATTGTGTGTTGATTTCTAATAGTTATTATAATTTTTCAAAATTTTTAATTGGTCTCTTGAGAGTTTCTTACTACAGCTAATTTCACTATAAACTAGGATACTTAATCAAAATTTTGTTAAATTCAAGTTGGAATTTTGTAATTATTTTTGTTGTGATTTGAGCTTCCTAGGTTACTAATTAATAATTTTCTTTTATATTTTATGTTTTATCTTGTTATTACAGAATAGAAGTGATGGTAGTGGCCCTAGTGGCTATGATGTTGGTGATGGCCCCCTCCTCTAGTTATGCCTTAGGCCCATTAGTTTGGTTATATTTTTGGCTAACTTAGTCATTTTTGTTATGATGTTTCTATTATCACTATTTTCATTGGCTATTCCTAGCCATTGACTATTATGAGATGGTTTTCTATAGTTTGTTTGTTTTATTGCTACATAGTGTAGCCATGGCTACTAGTCTGTTATCTATTTTTTGTTGATTAAACTTTTTTCATACTATGTGATTGTGGCTATGAGTTATGGAAATCTTGTTATAATTATTTTTTAATTTAATTTTGCTTATATGTTCTAGCATTTTCAGATTTATGCATCTTATGTATTTTACATTTTGCTCACATCATGAGGCTATGTTGGTTAGAGCATATGGTTACAAGGTAATAATTGGTAAAGTAAAATGTAAATAAACTAGGCAAACTAGATGTAAATTAATGTATAATGGATAGAAAAAATATGAAGCAGAAATAGGTTATAAAGTACTACTAGTTTAAGGCCGTGGCAAGCCATAGTTTTTCTAGCTTTAGGCCATGACACACCATGGTGCTACAAACTTTTGGTCTTGATAGGCTACGTTGTTGCTAGTTTTAGGCCATGATGGGTCATAATCCATAATTTCCTTATAAGCATGAGGTGTTCTTACCTAGCAAGCATGACATGATCTTGAGAGAGCATATAAATATAAAACCAACAATGAAATATGATACAATGTTACAAAGGTAAACAAATGACTATTAACCAAAGAAGGGATGAAGTGTTCATGATGTATTTGCTGCTTGACCCTTGATAAAATAAAGGGCTTCCTTTGCACAATCCCATGCTCATCGTACTTCTCGTTTGATAGGGTAATTGGTAGGTATTTTTGTTGATCATTTAATGTTGTAGGTTTGGTAAATTTAGACTAGTTGTTGTTATTATTAGTTTTGCTTGTAGTATTGGCCCCAACTTAAGCTTCAGGAATCTTCTCTTGAAGTCCTAGCTCAAAACCTTGGTCAGTGTTGACATAGTTTACCGAAGGTAGTGATATATTATTCCCACGAATAACAATTTCACCACCCACATATGACAAGTGAATCTCTTGATGTATAGGAAATTAGATCATATGAATTTTAGTGAACCATGGTCTTCCTAGGATCAAATTAAAGTTGGATGTTAATTTAATCACTAAGAAGTTGACAGATGTAGGGAATTGCTCACCAGTTACAAAATCCAAGGAGATGGAACCTCGCACTACTACTCATGATCCATTAAATGACTTGAGTGATGAGGTAGTGGTTTCTTGGATATTCTCAGTTAAGCCTAGTTTCTCAACAATGCAAAATGGTACTATATTAGTTGTCACTGCATAATTCACATGAAAATGATGAATCCTACACCTACCAACACATATAGTAATGAGGAGAGGTGCAGATAGCACATCTCCATTTTGAGAGTCAATCTTCACTTCCCTATAATGAAATTTGAGCAAGGGTTTATGCTCATTTTCTATAAGTAGATCTTGGTTAATGATAGAGTGGATTGATTCTTTGTTGATAGGTATGTCTCCACTCATAGGGGTAAAAGTCAACACTTTATCTAGTACATCTCTTTTGAGCAAGAGAGGTAATACAAGTTCAATGATATGTTATTGATTTTAATGATCATTTTGCTTGCTCCATTATTATGAGAAATGTCTTTCCCTTGGCATGTGATCTTTTAGCCTATGTGGTTTTAACTTCCTCCATTCTTCTTAGAGTTTGTGGCTTCAGTTTTGATGTATCTATCTTCGACCCCTTGTCCATGGGTGTAGTCGATATTGGTGTAGGTCTAGGTGTGTTAACCTTATTTGTAGCCTTTTGTTTTTGGTTACCATTAGTAAGCTTAGTTGTTGGTTTTCCAATAGGTTTTTTTTTGTTGCCATTGCAATGATGATTTTTTGCTAACCTCTAAGTTGTGGGCCACTATAGATGGGCTTTGATCATGGGTTGTTATTGTTTTTCTTGTTGAAGATGGAGGAACCCAAATAACAAATGGTTCCCTAGACTTCGAAGGATTGGTAACTCATGGTCTTGGTTTTAAAGTTGATTCCACTAAAGTAGGAACATTTATGATGAAATACTTCTTAGGAGTTGGAGGAGGTGGTACCCGTATGATGAAGGGCTCTCTAGGCTTTGTGTTTTGGGACCACAGTGGTACTTTAATGACAAATGATTCCCTAGGAGGATTAGATCATTTGATTTTTGTGAATGAGACTATAGTATAGGAGTTATTATTAATTCTTAGAGAGTTGGGTTCATTAAACACCAACTCTCCATGGTTTATCATCTTCTGGAGGTCATCCTTTAATGCTAGGCTAAAATTGATGTCATGGCCAACCATATGATGATAATGACAAAAGCTATTTATTCTGAAGTACTTCAATAGCTTTGGATTATCTTTGATTGCTATTGTTGGATCTCTAGATATGTCACAAAGATTATCATGCCTCTTATGAGCTTCTTCAAATAGTTGGTTATGTTATATATGATTATCTTTAAGCAACTGCTCTAAAAGCTTAGAGGGCTTTGTAGGTAACCTAGTGTACTTTGATCTATCCTTTCACCTAAAGTTTGGTTTTGGTTGATTTTGAATGTAGGAAGAGGATGCCTATGATGTTTTGAAAGATGTGTTGCATGACGGTGATCCTTGCCTCTCTCCTTGTTTTGACTCATTTGTTACTTGCTTTTATCTCTCTCCCTCCTTACGTGTTGGTTTTTATAGGCAACATAGGCTAGGTCATTGCTAGCCTTAGCTACCTCCTTAATATTCTTAGTTTGTGAGAAGGCTTGTCTTAGTGATCAAGGCTCTAAGTAGTAAAGCTTTGAATTAATAAAGTCATTTATTTCTTTCTTGTAAATAGCCAAGAGGTGAGTTTCAAAGATAGGCTCTAGAATCTTATTAAACATTAAATTCCATCTTTGAATGAACCTTTTGACTAGTTCAAGTGGCCCCTACTTCACCTTCATCAGTTGATCCAATGTGGCATCCAACTTCAAGTTGTATTTGAAGTGATTGAAAAATTGGTCTATTAAGTTTTCAAGGAAAGATATGGAACCCCTAGGCAAGGTTTGATACCAAACTAAAGCCTTTCCCTTGAGGAACATGAAAAAAATCTATAGTATTGTATGAGGCCAAGCTTGTAAAAAAGGGCACTTAGACTAAAAGATGACCAAGTATGCTTTGGAATCCTCTTCATCATTGTATTCAGTCAAGTTTCATATGGGCATACTTGTAGGTAAAATCATTTGAGGCACAATAAGGCTTATAGAATCATCTTGGTAAAATTCTAGAACCTTGACCATCTAAGTTGTATTAGCCTTGAGTTTTTGCAGCTCTTTGGTAAGGTTTTGGATCATTTGGAAGCCTTGATCCAAGCCTTGGGGCATCCCTATAGGCTATGGTTTTTGTGTTGGTGATTGAGAAGGGAGTTGAGTAGCTTGAGACTATACAATTAACATTGTCATAGAGGGGAGATGCTGTGTGACCACCATCGTAGGTGGGTTAAACCAAGAGAAAGAAGTTTGAGTTTGGATATGTGGTATGAAGGGAGAAAATGGAGTATGAGAGGCCCTTTTTGCTTAGGGCCCTAATGAGGATCCCACTAGCATGAAAAAGGGAGATGGTGAGGTAGACATCACTAGGATTGGGTGCATGGAATGAGGTTATATTACAAAGGGCATAGATGAGAACAACGAGGTAGATTGACAAATAGGTTGTGCTTGGTGTGTGGTGATGATGGGTGTAGACCCAAGAATATTAGGATGGACAAGGAATAATTGGGCCAAGGAACTTGTCCCACCGATGAGGTAGGAGATGTGGAGTTGGGGGTAGTTGTTTTAGGAGTAAAACATTCGAAAACACTCTTAATGAAGGTGTTTGGCTCTAGTTCAACCTCAAAATCATCTTGCTCTTCCTTGTGATCTTCTGAACTAAGCTCCTCACTTCACTCATCAACTTGTATGAGTTGTAGAAGCATTTGTGCATAAACGTTGGTGAGGGGAATATTGTCATAAGAAGATGGAATATATTATTTTCCATCACAGTGTATAATTTCAAATTGATGCTTAATGTTAGATTCAGAGTGTGCTATCAAGAGACTAACTTGCATCTTGGCATAGAGGAAATTGTAGAAATCCCCATAGATCATGAAATTTGGGTTTTTACCCCTTTTCTAGAGTGATTGTCATTATTCTATGATTGTAGGGTCTTTTGAGTCATGAATATGAACTACATCTTGGCTAGATGCCATGTTTGTTAGATTAATTGGAAAAACTATTAGATTAATTGGAAAAACTGTTGATTGGTTTAATTTTTTTAATTAATAAATAAAAATTCCAGTAGGTTGAATTACCCAAGGTGCAAAGGATTTTAGCTAAAACATTATTGTAGTTGCAATTGCAAGTATAGTGGTAGTGGTATGCACTACACTTAAGAAAATATGAGAATTTTAATGTTGGTAAAACCAACTACACTGGGTTTGCTAGTAAGGGCTATGCTGGAGGGGGTAAGAAGTCAATTACCTTGCCCAAAAAAACTATGCTAGGTATACCTCCTCATAAAAAAGTATGTTGGGTTGTGAAAAGGTAAGTTTAAAATATTGATTTTTTAAGAGCTACATTGGAGAATTAGGTGAAACCATGTTGTCTTTGGCCACAAAATTTTATAGCAAGGGGGTTGGATGATTAAAGCTGAGCTATGATGGCCTTTGAAAAACACAAATACAGGTTTTAGCTAGGAAGAATGGTAAGTTTTATTGGCAACCACACTAGCTTTGGAAAATATAGCAATAGATGTGAAAATTTTATGAAAACTCAAATAACCTAAAATTGATATTTTGGGTATTGGTCATAGAAAAATGGGCAATAGAATTGGCTTTCTTGGAAAAAATCATTGCAAGAGTTAAGGTTTTATAGGTTGAAAAAAATTGGTTCTAAGAGGGTAGATTAGTTTTCACAAAGAGCTTGAATAGAGGCCCTTCATCTAGTGTCAAAAAAACTATAGTGCCTAAAAAATTCGATCACTGAAAAAACTAAAAATTATAGGTGGAACAATTTTAACCCTAGATCCCAAGGACCTCTAAGAAAGAGGATCCAAGGCATCTTGGATAGTCTTGTCAATTACCCAGGGACTTAGGGAATGTAAACAAGGTAAATGACAAAAATACAGATCCAATTAAAAAGGAAGCACATATATTAATTGTGAAATAAACATGCACAACAAATGAACTAAAAACCTTTTTATAATAATAAAATATTCAAATGTATGAGAGTTTAAAGTTGTACAAATTATTTATCCAAATGCACGAGGAGTTTTCTTGGATGAAGCTTGAAGCCTATTGAAGCTGATAAGCTACATTCTACTATCATCTCCATAATCTAGATACTTCCCAATTGCAATCACCAAAACTTCTTGGGGATTTTTAGCTTGGGACTAAAATGTTGATAACAAAGTGTTGAGTGGTAGGTATCCCTACGTCCAATCATAAAAATCACAAGTGTTCATGCACAATCTAATTGAATTCCTTGGATGGGACTAGTTGTGACATCTAAAGTGTTAAGCATTGATTGTAGGACCTTGTCTTCCCACGTGGACTATTGGTAGCTTTGTCACATATGGTTTAGTCAAAAGTGAGGCATATGATAACTAATGTTGTTAGGCCATGATTACTCCTAGCAATAAACATAATTGGGAATGAAATTTAGTCCTATGTGTAAGTAATGATAGCAATGTAAATCTACTCTAGCCTAGAGCAATGAGCATCTGGTCTTGGCTTACCATACATGTCTTGGGCTCATGTAATCATTACTGGGTTACCAAGCATTATGCTACTAGGTGATCTAAGCAATAACACTACTAGGATTACCAAACGATTATACTTAAACACTTAAAACTAGTTGTACTCATTCCACTTTACTAATGAACAAGAAAGTACAGTACTTGGAAATGTAAATGATTAAAATAATAAAATAGTAAAAACTATGCTAAGTAAAATAGTAAAACTAAGTGGATGCTATAATGATGAAAAGAAATCTTGATCTTTATTACTAGACATGAATTTTACCCAAGTACATTTCACTCAAATAAATATTTTGTACAACTACTCAACACCACACGATGGGAATTCACTCTCTATTGCTAAAACTATGAAACGAAACTACAAGAATATACCTAAGGATGGAATAAAATTTCTTTAGATCTATACATCCAAGTGTTGTATTTATAGGCTACACACATCCTGTGATATTGGATCTACGATGTCTTAGCATGTGCTATGATATGAGATATATGACATTATAGATACAATATCTTAGGTGAACAAAAATTGACTTTATCAAATAGATGTGACATTGTAGATGCAACATAGCATCTATGATGTAGCAGCCAACTAAGATGCACTAACAAGGATGCTACAACACAAATGTGATGTAGCATCTATGACATAGAATCTAAGATATCTCAGCCTACTAATGATTCATCACAAAAGGTGGGGGGTGGGGGGATGGGGTGGGGGGGATGGGGTAGGCAAAGGGGTGTTCTTGACCTTTTATTACAATGGAACTATGCTAAGAGTCTCAAATGACTAGGTAGTTGACAATTTACTTTAGAAAGTCTCACAAAATGTCAAGGATTTTAAGCACTCAAGGTTGTAAAGGATGGAATTAAGAAAATTTTTACTGGTGAAGGAATTTTTTGTGAAGTTAAATTTTTTTTTATCCAACCCATTCAATATGTTCAAATTTGGATTTTGTAGGCCATCTGGTTGCTAGTTTTGGGCTACAAATTTTTGCCATGATTGGTAACAAATTGTTGTGATGTGTAGGTGTGGTAGGCCACCATTTTCAATGTAGTTTTCCATTTATGATAAGTTTTGATGCACCTAGGACACTGAAAACATGTTGGATATCATAAATAGTAAAAGGAATTTTGTAGAATATGCTAGCTTCATCCAACTATAGTGGCCTTGAAGAGCTATGTTGGCATTGTAGCATTCAAGCTAGAGTTATGGCATCCATGTTGAAATTTCTACAGAAGCAAAAAACCCAACCACTTGAAAAATGGCTTTGTGGGATCCATGTTAAGGGTTATGGCAACTATGCTAGATATTTTTGGGAAAATGAAAACCCAAGAATCCCAATGTTTGGTGTAGGTGGTTCCAACGTAGTTGTGCTCATGACCATCATAAAACCCATGAAAATGCCAAATTTGGTAGTTCCTAAGGCATTTTTAGCCTTTCCAAGTCCAAATATAGACATGACATGAATTTTTCCACCTAGGAAGTAAGGCTATAACAAATTTTGAGGCATTTTTCAGCCCCAACAAGTTTGAGTATGTGAGATTGCAACTTATGGACTACAAACCTTACATTTTACAATGAAATTTTAGTCTCAAGTTTGATGGTGAATGTTACAATGTCAAAAGGTTGGAACATTTATTTTCTTGGTGGTGTTTTAGCAAAAATTTACTAATGATAGAGGAAATGAGGAACAAATCCAATTCAATTGATGTAGAGAATGATGGATATTTTAATGAATAGTTCTTGTATGTTTTCCAAGAATTCCACTTTGTTTTATTGCATTTTACTCTCTAAAAACTCCTCAAAATTCATGCAATGACTAAGAAATGGGTAATTGGGATATCCCAATCGAGCTTGGGATGTCTCTCTAAAAATAACCTATATTCACATGGGATGTTCCATAGAAAATTGGGACATCTCAGGTAGGATGTCCTAGCAACAATTGAGATGTCTAGTGTTAATCTAGAACATATGGCCTGCAAATGTACTATGAAGTCTAGAACATTTCTTTAACATTTTGACATCTCGATAGATCTTGGAACACCTCCATTTGGCTTGTAGATTTCACTTTCTAATTAAGACTTTCTATCATCTTGGATCAACATCTGAGCTCTCGGTTTGTCACCTTAGCACTTGTTCTCCCAAACTCATCTTGTTATTTCTTAGCCTTGCAAGAACACACATTTCCACATTTTTCATTTTCTAACATTTTGACATATCAAAAGTTCAACATCCTATGCCCAACTATACAAATCATGAACATTCATGCATGACCTAATCATTTTTTGTGGACTAGACTAGTGGTGTATCTAGACCATTAACTATGATTGTGAGTCACTATCTTCCTAGTTATACATGTATGATCCTTAGTGCATATTGTTATGTATAACTAAGATGCATGATTGATGATATTGATGAATCATGATTAAAATATAAATATATAAAAATTTAATCTATTTCAATCTAAGTAAGATGATGAAAGCCTCCTAAGGTGATAAGTGTTTGTTCCTAAATTTCATGTGCATCCTAAACAAATATATTGACCACTAGGATTATCAAATGTAGTACTACTAGGCTAACTAAACATTAATGTTATAGACATTACAAAGTAAACATATGTTATACTCAAAGTGGTCACACTTATTTGATCATATTCTAATTTGCAATGGAAAGTAAATCATTAATTAAGTAGATGGAAAAGTAAATATTAAGCTATGTGCATAAGAGAATAAGTTACATTAAAAGTAAATTTTAATTTAAGTTAAAGTGTTACAATGAAGATGAAGAAATTTTGAACTTATTACTACGAAGAACATCATTTTCATAATGGGTGATCCATCCTCTTTAGTAAAGTTTCCTAATTATGTAAAAAAGGGAAGTGGATTTTTTCTTATCTTATTTCCTTTCAAGAATTCTTCAATCTTTAAGTTGATCAACTATAACAAGTTAATTGGAAACTTCCTATTGAGAGTTGTACATGCTCTTACAAAAAAAGATGTGATCTTATTAGATCTTACTATGAGATTGAGATGAAAAAAGGTAATCTTAAAGTAGATCTTTTTTAATAGGTTAGTATGTCATACTCCTTTTTTTTAGCTCTATACACTCTCTACACTTATTCCTTTTTACTTTTAACATTTGACTTTATGAAAACTTTGACACCTTTTGTACCAACATTTGGAAGTTCCAAGACAATTTCCATTACTTCAACAGAGTGGAAGATGGTGATGTCCTTGATTTTCAATAGTTACATCTTCTTGGTGATTGTTCTAGAAAAGATATGTTTCTTCTAAGTACCATTTCCCATTGGTTAAGATGGTGGATCAAAAAGGATATCCTTGTAACTACTCATGAACTTCTTGAGTATTAACTCTAAGAATGATTTAAAGCTAGGATCTTGAAGGACTAAGCTCTAAATCTCCTTAGTCTTAAACTGTTTCAAAGATTATTCTATGAGGATTACCTCTAGATTGGGTCATGGTTGAGGTGTCTCCTATGTGGATTAACATGTGTTTGATGTGGGAATATGCCTAATATATTCCACCTCTATTTCCTCCCCTATGAGTCTTATTTCATGGGTTGCCTACTATTCTTCTACTTTTTCACATCCACATTCTTGTATATCTTATGGTTTTTTCTCCCTTAGATGTAACAAGCCTCCTACCCTTGTAATGTATTTTTCAGTTATTTTCCATCACATTAATGATCAATTATTAATTTTTAAAATATTTCATAATGATTTTTCTATTAATCGGGTATTGTGTTAGGTTAATTTCAAAAACATTTTAAGTTTGAGCACTTGGATAAGTACATTGTAATGTTTTGAAAATCCTAAGTTAAATTCGCTTAACTATTAATTAATTTCAATTATTTTTAATGTTAATTATCTTAGGTGTTCAAAACACAAGGCATTAAGAAGTTTTTGAAAGCAAGGTTTGATCATTCCAACAACATAGAGCTCTACCCAAAGAGCTCATAGGTTTTTGAATGACATAAATTAGAGGTCTTTTTTGCAAGATATTACTTGTTGAATGTTTGGGCTTTGAAGAATGACAAAGAATGCTCTTAAGCAAATGAAGAATGATGAAAAATTTTATAATGGTGGTATATATATACTATTTGTTAACTGTGTTGACACTGTTGCATTGACAAAGCCTATTATGTTGAAGTTATAGCATTAATGAGGCTATTAGTATCAAATTTTTTTCATTTTCCATTAAATTCTAAATTATTTTTGAATGATTTTGAAAAATTTAAAAGATAAAATAGAGCCATTGAAAAGGAAATGAATCATGAGAAATGTTGAATTGGATATAGATTAAAGTCTTAAAATTAATTGCAAATTGGAGTTTTTGAGGGATTTGATAGAAAAATTAGAAAAAAATGTTAATTAGTAATGTATAACGATAAAGTAGAAGAATCTTAATATTTGAAAAGTATGGACGTGGTTCATATATGAGATCCCTAAGAGTTATATAATTATATTCTATCCAAAGAAGGATCTTTTCTATAATGGCCTTGTAGAATCATCTTGCTAGGTGTCCATAGGTATTTAGAAAATTAAATGGTAATATGATCCTTGTTACAACACATATGAAATTATTATTTCTAGAACTCTATACTATGTTAAACAAAATTGTAATGATGTTGTTGCATAATGAGGATGGTGCATCTTCATAACAAGTATTATCGTTATCATAACAAAACCCAAAAGGGCATGTTGTAATTGACTTGAAAGGGTACATTGTAATAATGGACATGTCTCTCAAGGTAACCTTTGGGGGTTTGACCTAAGGAATTTATACCTGGGCTTAGAGGTTGTGCTAGCATGGGGGATACAACTAGAAAAAAGTAAGTCACAGGAATCGAGTGATGCAAGACAAGAAGAGGACTAGCCATTCCTTCTAGCCAGCTATAGGCCTAACCATGGTGCAAGTGTTGGATTGCCTCTAAGTGATAGATTTTGAAGGAAGAAAACCCCAAGGAACATTCTCAGAGCATGATCTAGATATGCCATTCGAGATTAATAAAGCATTCTTTCCTTTTTCCTTTTACATTTTTCCTATTATTTTCTTTATGCATAATGTCAAATGTTACATATATTTGACATTTGATATATTTTCTTCTTATGCATAATGTCTAATATAACATATATTTGATGTTTTCTATGAAATTTGGGAATGAGACATTACAAAAATCATTAAATTAATAATAATTCATAATAGTGAGGTAAAATTGAGTTAGAAGAAATTGTAGAAGTAGGACATAAGGTATCTTATCATGTTATTAATGAATCTTATGTATTAGGACATGATTAAAATGGTTAACAATACCTATTAGTTGAAATTCCATACCTCTTGCAATGACATTGCATTGCATCATCTTATATCCACCACCATGAGATGAATTAGAAACCATATTGAAATAACATTACTTGATAAGAAGAAAATATTAGAAAAAAATACATTAGAGTTACTTGAAATAATTAATTAATCAAGAGCATTTATGTTATGGTCCTTGGTCACTAGATAGAAGAGCAACTTCAAGCATGGGTTACATGTCTTTCCAATGGTACTCTAAGAATGATCTTTTAAGAATTTACTTAATTATTTGATTCATTACCCTTGTCATAAGACTACCTTGGACATGAGATACATGTCTTTCTAGTGATATAACAAGGGAATAATTTCTCATGAATAATATTTCCCAAGTGCAATTAAAAACATAAGTGGTTATATATCAACATGGGGTTAGTGGAAATTCAAGAAATCAACAAATCCCTCTTGATATCACATCCTTATCCAATCCTCTTGGTCCTTCTTTCTTCAAGGTATGTAATCATGAATTACATTTAATTTTGGATATGACAAGGATCACATGATTCCCATGATAAGAATATAT
The DNA here is from genome assembly GCA_015680685.1 of Gnetum montanum. Classification (NCBI taxonomy): domain Eukaryota; kingdom Viridiplantae; phylum Streptophyta; class Gnetopsida; order Gnetales; family Gnetaceae; genus Gnetum; species Gnetum montanum. The sequence continues at coordinate 234,730 of MNCI01038211.1, read as the reverse complement.
TATTAATGAAATTGAAGAAATGGATTATGTCATCTCACTACCTTACACAGTTATTTCTCTAATGAATTTAATAGCATAGCATAAAATTCAAACAATAAATTTTGCTCCTACATATAAGTGGTAATTTTATTAACAAAACATTAAAATCATCTATAATATAAAGAAAATGACTAAAAAAGTAGTATGTACACACACATATACAAACACATACACACATACATGAAAAAATATTAAAAAATGAAAAACATAATAATCATAGAAAATAATACTAAAGAAATAGATAATCTTAGAAAAAAGTGTAAAACAAAAAAGTGTGAAATAAAGCATCCATGGAGAAGATTCCCATGAAAGAAACACTATATAATAAATCTGCATGGAAATATTTTGGGAATATGAATGCAAATAACTTTTTATAAGTAATTAAAAACATCATATATAAATGTCTTAATAGGATTTCAAAAATTAATGCCATCATAGTAAACAATGATTTATTATATGAATTAATGATCATGAACTATACCACAGTGGAGTATTATTTTAGAGATGAAGCCTATGATGAAATGCAAGAAATAATAAAATTGTGTTTAATGTTGCTTTGGCAGAAAGTGAGACATCAAATAAATATTTACTATCCATATATCAAGAAAATGATAAATATTCCAAAGCCTTTACAAATTTTGAGTGAGATGTTAAAGGTATGCTAAAACTTGCAAAGATGCAATCTCAGGAGTTAGTAGCACTGAAGAAAGTAAGGAACATCATGGATTCTAATATATAGAGATGAAGATGACAAATAGAATCAAGAAATTGACGATGAGGATTATGAAGTTAGAGGTAGATAAACTAATAATGAAAAATGAAATCTCTATACTTCAACCTATTGCCACTATGATGCCATTGTCAATTTTGTTAGCTTACAATGAAGTATAAGCTAAGATATAAAAGGTGTCTAATAATTCAAAAATAAAAGAATTAGTTAAAAATCTTACACCACCATCCTCTAAGACATTTGTAGTTCCTAAAGAATCCATGGTGAATGATTTTTCTCTAGATTTAAAGGTTGAATCATAATTAATCATTTTTTATAATTTCATAAATGCAAGTATAGAGTCATTTTTAATTGATGATTTATGCATTAAAATTTCATGTTTATATTTACTTATATGAGCCTCTTATGTTAGATGGTGAAGTTATTTAATTTTAATTTGCCATGGCAAGCATGTATGTTGTTTTCTCTGGTTCATCATTTAATTATATTATAATATATTTTGAAGAAGGAAATTATGTCTAATATCTCTAATCATTTTTCTTACATTTCAAGAACTATTTAAAATGACCAAAATGATATAAAATATTAACAAAGAAGATAAAAGTAACTAATTATGATAGTGTATTTATAAGTGATGAGCACCAAGGTACCCCTACGCTCAACCATATGAATCACAAGCGTTCACGCATGATCCGATCAAATTCCATGGATGGGACTAGTTATGCATCTAGATCATTATGTCTTGATCATTATTTGCTATCTTCCCACCTAGACTAGAGGTAGCTTTGTCATGTATGGTTTAGTCCAAAGTGAGACATATGATAATTGATGTTTTTGCAGCCTTATGCTACTCCTAATGATAATGAAGAAATCAATTATTTAAACTAATTAACAATGGAAAGTAAAGTCTAAACTAGCCTATGAGTGACGAGTGTCCATTCCTAACTTACTGTAAACATCTTGAACCCACATATCCACTGCTGGGATTACCAAGCGCTATGCTATTTGGTGAACCAAGTAATAATGTTGTTGGGGTTACCAAGAAAATATGTGTTTATGCTCAAAACTAGTCACACTCATTCCACCAATTCATTAATATGTATGGAGATGTAAATATTAACTAAGTACATGAAATGTTAATTGCATTAAAAGTAAATTTAAACTATGTCAAAGTGCTACAATGAATAAGAATCAATCTCAATCTTAATATCATTCATGGAATATGTCTAGGTACATTGCCACTCGGATAAGACTCCATACAACTAAATCAGATCCACTCTGTAGGTGCTCACTCATTGTTCTTTAAGATTATGGAATAAAATTGTAAGAGTTTAGCTACTCTATTAATAAAAATATCTTCCAAAATTCTGTGCCCATGCCCAAGTGCTATATTTATAGGCCGACATATACCCCACAATATCAGATATTCAACATCGCATCTTGGGGTTTGATATTGGGTATCCAATATCAAGGCTTTGAAATTGTGTATATGATATCGAAGCATGCCTAAACATGATTCATCAATAATAGTAGGTTTACTAATTTGAGATATAACTTATGATTTTCTTGGTTGTATGGTTCTCATTATAAAATGCTTTTTCTTAAAAGGAATTCTAATTTAGAGCATTACTCCAAAATTGTTAGTTGTGCTTATGAATCTCTAGTTCATGTAGTATCATGAAGGCTAATAATGAAGTGATTCTTTTATTTATCAATTTTCTTATGAACTTCATGGATTTGGTTTTAGATAGTAAAGTAATATTATTAATATCCATGTTAAGCTTGAGTGGTATTAAAAATTTGGTATGTTTTGGTAATCTTAACATCTTAATTGATGTCTATATTTGCAACACTATGAGAGTTTGTATACACCATCTAAAGTGTTGGTGTATTATACTACTTTGTTATGAATAGTTTTATTTATTTTGTTCTTTAACAAAGCTAATGAAAGATCTAAACCAAGAAAAGTTACTACTGAGTAGGGATCTAAGAATGCCACTGTAACATCCCATTCCTTATTAATGATGGAATTGTATTATTAATCATGTAATTAGCCTTTGAAGGAAGGGATGTCTTGTTATGAGGAGATGCAACTATTTGCAACACCCCTTAGAATTGATTTCACCTATGGCATTTAAGGTTAGGTTAGAGGTCATATAAGCATGGAGTTGTGAAGCCTAATTAGCAAGTAATGGAAAATATGTGAAGTAGGAAAAGAAGGGATTGATCACCCCTTTGGTCAAATGGCCTAACTTTGGTGGAAGTGTTGGATTACCTCTAAGGTCCAAGTGTCATAGGGAGATAACCCAAAGTGCATTACAATGTACCAACCTTTCATTAATAAAGTTCTACTAGTATTTTCTTTTCTATTTAATTTTTTGTCCATTATCATTATTTTCCCAAGTTGAACAAGTGATTGAGCTATTTTCATTCAATGCAACAATTTTATGTAATGGATGACTATATTTCATCAACATTTGGAAACAAGATGTTACATTTGGTATTGGAGTAAATCATGATTCAGGAGCCAAAGGGGAAGAAAATGAGAAATATTATTAAAATTTATTTATTAATATAAGAATGGGATACATCAAGAAGAGGACTAGGGAAAGAATGGATATAGTGAAAAGAAGAGATACAGATGAAATCAACCCTCTAGTTAAAAAAATTTAAAGAGATATATGATAACTTTGGATTGGGCCTCACATTCCTCCTTGGTGGTATCATAATTTTCAATTACAACCCAACATCCAATCAAACCATCGCAAATTTTCCTTATGTATTTGGTGGCACTTTTTATTGTAGGTTTCACCTCATCAACCTTTGTAGGTTTAGTTTAAGGATCTATTATATCATGTCTTCTTTCCATTCCGTCTTCTTCCTCTACATGCACAAAATAAAAGTTATAAGTATAAAAAAAGAAAGAGAAGAAGAAAGAAGAGAAAATAGAAACTACTTACATGAAGTCAATAATTTCAATTTTAAGCACATGCTCAAGGTTCAACAAGTATCGATCCAAGAAAGTAGTACTCTTGAGTTTCCCTAAGAGTTGTTCAAGATTCTAGCTGACCTTTGGAACACCATTGGTAATAGCATGAAAAGTAGATGTACCACTAGCCTACACAAACTCGTAATCACTCTTGAAGTCAAAATACTTGGATTCCCTCATGTGATACAACTCCTCATAGAAAAATTAGGAAGTATTTTTTGCAATATAATCATCTAGATTTTGAAAAAAAAACACAAGTTCCTCTTCTGTAGTAGCCACCATCTATCCTAACGAGAAAGGTGAACCCATGATAATAATGTAGGGGGTTTTGCTGACATACTTGGGAATAGAGTACATTGACATGACCTATGAAAAGGAATTATTTAGGAGATTCACCTATGGAGATGACACTTGAGGACATTTTGGAGGTGGAGATGGAGTCTATTCAAAACTAGATTTGTACAAAGAATCCATCCCCAACTCCTAGATGAAGTACCCTTGGTTTATGGACACCTACAAAAAAGTTTCATAATGTAAGAAAAAAGAGAAAGTAAAGTATTCTAAAAATCATATATTTATGATCTATTAATCAAGTTATCTCTATCTCTTTTTCCTTTCCTTTTTAATTACTTAAAACCCTTCCACTTGAACCTTATTCTATGCATTGTCTCTAAACTAGGAACAAAGTAAATAAATAAATAAATACATAAAAAATAAAAAACTCTAATAATGATAATGTTTGATCAACAATAAAAACCTTGAAACTTAGTTCTATTGTTACTATGTCATCCCTTCTTGGACTTGTCTTCTTAGTACCTTCCCCTAGTTCAATTTGTAGCCTAGAGTGCACTATCACATAAAGATCATAAAATAAAAATAATTAATAAATGATAAAACATAAAATAAAAATAAGAAATTTTTATCTCATATGACCATACCACATTGTAGACTTATGCAAGACCTTTTTTACCTTGTTTAGAACCTTCAACTTAAGCCCTCTTTCTTATACTAGAAACATAGGGTGTAAATGAGGATTAAATTTATGAAGGCTATCAATAGAAAAATCATAACTGAAGATTAAATTCATAAGTAAGGGTATACAATTTATAGTATAAGATTCTTCTGATTCTTTCTTTGTGGTAGTAGCTAATTTTATGGCAAGGTACAAGAAAAAGAAATAAGAAAAAGACTAATCATACACTCTATTATTTTTTTCATTATGAAGGAGACAGATAAAGTAGGAGTTAACATTGGTAAACTAGGGATCCCATAAAGCTTTACTATATATAAATTGACACAATTGACAGTCAATCTCCCTAACAAAATCAACTTTATAATATTTCTTTTACATAAGAGTAGAATTCCTAGCATAATCAGAAAATTTTCTTTGACAAAATGATTGGCTTTGTACTAGGAATAAAAGGATTTAGCCTAGTGTGAAAACCTAAGTTAGTTTGAACACTGGTAAGATTAATCATTAAAATTCAAAAATCATTTTTGAAGGAAAACTTTCCCATAAATGATAAATATCATACCAACTCTTTATACTATCCTTGCAATAAGAATTTTAAAGATAGGAAAAACTAGTAACTTTGATATTGTAGAAGTTTTGAGGTATTCAAAATCCTCAACATCTAACAAGCTACATACCAAATGATTACTTCAACAACATTATTTTGATGTAAAATAATAGAAATAGATTTTGAGCTACCTAAGGGGATGTGAGAAGATTGACTAGAATGCTTTGGACAAGCCATATCACAACTTGTTATGCCAAAATCTCTGCAAACTACCATGCAAAAGGATTGATTTGGGCAATAAGACTTCATTTTATGAATTTATAAGGAAAAATTAAAACCTTAGTAACTGTAAAAGGTGCAACTGACTCAAGAAAAATGTAGTATAATTTAGGTTAACATTTAGTTAATTATTGATTAGTTCTTAACTAATTTTTATGTTTCTTGATTTTTTGACTAATTGATCAAGTAAACTAATATTATCCTAAGCTAATCACATAGTTCTCTCTGAGACTATTCCAGCAATACCAATTTCATCAAAATCCAACCTATGGTTTGGGAGCTATGGTGTTTCTTGATATCCATGTAATTTATTAAAATTAATAAATTTCATCCTTAGACCTGATACATTAATTACCTATGAGATCTATTACACTAAGGTTGAGAAGTATTATCTTGCCTTGGTGTTCTCCTTGAAGAAGTGAAGATACTACCTTTTTAGAAGTCAAGTGAAGATCATATGTAAGGACAATGTATTAAGAGCCATAATGATCAACATCTACAAACATAGCTGAATAGCATGATGAAAGGCCATAATAGCTTATTTTGACTTGCATTACATTTCCCAAGCCTTAACCAAAGGTTAAGCTATAGCAACAAAACTCACAACTTCCCTAGTTTAGGACAATGCAACCATAGATCTTGAATTCCCTGATTAGCATGTCAACATTATTAATGAGGTACCTGAGGGTTATGAGGCTATCATGCACTTTGACATAGCTTAAATTGTTCATGGGGCCAATGTTGCTACCATCTTAACATCACCTTCTAGTGCAATCCAACCTTTTTCTTATCATTTTCAATTATCGTGCACCAATAATGTAGTGTAGTATGAAGGATTAATCAGAGGAATGATGGTATCCCATGACCAAGAAATCAAATGCTTGATGATAAAAGGTGATTCAAAACTTGTTATTAACAAGTAATAGAGGTTTATGCATCTAAATCCAAAAAACTATAACCCTACTATGACCTATCTAAGAAACTAATATAATAATTTATAGATGTTGGTATTCAACATATATCCTAAACCGAGAACACCTTAGTTGATATCATCGCAAACTTAGCCTTAAGTGTGATGCTAGATGTCTTTAGCAAGTTATCTTTTTTAGTCATGAACTATGTTGTTTCCATCATGCAAAACACTAAAGGCATCTCTATAGCCATCATCGACAATTCCCATCAAAATCAGTGGTATGACAATATCAAATTTTACCTAATCTATGGTGAATCTCCATAGAACCCGACTACTTCTCAAAAGTACATTGTACATAAAAGATTAAAGCAATATGTCATTGTAGGTAATAACACCCTATGTCAATGGTCTTATGATGGCATATTGTTAGTGTGCTTAGGAAAAATCAAAGCTTGAATAGTCCTTGAGTAAGTTCACGAAGGTGTATGTGGAGGACATATAGGGCCTAGAGCCATTTCCATTAAAACTGGATGATTATGGTACTATTGACCCTATATGAAAAGTGACTACCTATAGAAGATTAAAACTTGTAACACCTATCAATGATACAACAACTTGATACATGTTCCACCAACTAAGTTACATAGTACTTAGATAACTTGGCCATTTTAATGATGGGGACTTGACATTATTGGACCTATAATGCCTAAATTCTTCACAAGTCATAGATTTATCAACACTACAATTGAATATTTTATAAAGTAGGTTGAAGCTATTCTCCTAAGCAAGACAACATCTCAACAAGCCTCTAAGTTCATACTAGATAACATAGTAGCCCATTTCGACATACCTCTAACTAAAATCACAAATAATGGACCATAGTCCAGTATCCATGAAATGTAAGCCTTTTATCAAGCTAATGGACAAGATAAATTTAGCAATAATATCATCATCATCTTACTCAAAAAGATGCTAATCAACAACAGATGCAAATGGCATGAGCAACTTATCCATGCACTTTAGGCCTATTAACCTTTTGGTATGTTGAAACCTTAAGGAAAATGGAGAAAATAGAATTTTTATCATGGATAATGCTTTTGCAAGTCATGAACAAGAACTGCACAAAGAGATTTAAGAACTAAAGAAAACAAGATCTACAACGAGATGTCAAAATGAAGACTACATGGACAAGATGAGAGCATGGATGAAAATGAAGGCTAAAAGTCAAATGAAGATGCTCCAAGGACTAGTAAGAAGAAAAATTAACATCTCTAAAAAATAATAGATGTCTATGTCCAAGAGTAGACATCTCCTTGTAGAAGTCCCATATGCCAGTAAGACCTCTCTCTTGAATAGAGGACAATCTCAGTTGGATGTTCCAACTTCAAAGTAGATGTCTACACTAGTTTTTTTGTAGATGTTGCATGAATTTCAAGGAGTTTTTAAAAACTCCAAGGCTATAAAATGATGTCAAAATGTTGAGAATTGGACAAGAACTGTTCACATTTAATCTTCTCATTGTATATTATATGCAATTCTATTCTTGCTCTTTATTGTAACATCATTTTCTTGATTGTATTTTGTACTGATCTTTAAGTACAAGGACTTGTAAATTTATTTAGATTCTTTCCTTGTACTTTTCTCTTTTTCTTGTAGCCCTAAAGGTTTGATGTGCTACTTGTAAGAAGACATCCATATTAAGCTTGTTGGGATCTTGCAAGATTAAGTGGTTTTGCAGCATCAAAACACTCCATAGCAAAGCTTAATTTTGTAAAGGTTGTGGGATCCTTGAAATCAAATTTTGAGCTTTTTGGGACCCTATGAGGTTAAGTGCTTTTAAAACAATAAAACACTCTAGAGTAGAGTTCAAAGGTTGTATAAGGCATGATTCTCTTCAAACTACTTTTTGAAGAAATCAAGTCCAATGGTGCACATAGATTCTACCCTTTGAGTGTGGACATATCTAAGTTGGGGAACCATGTAAAATTTTCTATGTTCATGTGGTTGGAGAAATTTTAATTGGGGAACTTATTCAACCCTCCTTCTAAGTCCATAGTATACAAAAAAAAAATTCATTTTCTCCATTTCAATTTCAAGGCTTTGCAATGAAATTATTTCTTTTCAAAGTCTATGCTTTAAAACAAAAGATATCTTACATTACAAAGAGATAAACATTACAACTCTTAATGATGAATGTTTTTATCTTACAAAATAAAACTTATACCTAAAAAGTTATATTTAAAGACTAACTAAGGTCATTGAGAGGATGAATAATAAAGTCTTAGAAATGTCCAAAGATCAAGAGCACAAGGATGTACACATCAAGGATTCTTCAGAAAGAAGTTGTTCCAAGCTTGGTAACATAAAAAAAATTTAGGACTTTAAATTGTTTCTATTTTGGAAAATTTGGACATTTTCAAGCATATTTCTATCTTATTATGAAACATTACACCTGTTCTTTTCAAAAATAGCCTAAACAAAGTGCTTTACAAGGATATAAAGTTTGGAAGAAAAAAGAGAGGAAGCTTGAACAAAACATGATGGCTCAATTTGCTCTCTTTGTAGTCAAATAAAGCATGGGGTATATTGATAGTGGCTATTTAATACATATTATGGGAGATAAAATTTAATTCATACACTTCTCAAAACAGAATTATGAAACTGTTACTTTTAGAGATGACATGGAGGCTCCTGTAACAGGTATTGGTACCATAGGAGGAAAAGGTAAGGGACAGCCTACCATAAATAAATTTTTCTTTGTTAAAGGGTTAAAGCATAATTTTCTCAGCATTACACAACTCTATAATTCAAATTTTAATGTTACTTTTTCAAAAGAAACTTGTAGAATAAAAGACTTAACCACTAGAAACATTATGATAGAAGGGACGAGAAAGTCCAATGTTTATACTACTATATTTGGAGATAATCCTTAGCTTAAATCCAAGTGCTTAATTAGTTATATAGATGATGCTCGTATGTGGCATAGAAAGCTAGGTTGCATAAATAAAGAAATTCTTTAGAATCTAGTGACAAAGGAAATGGTTTGTAGATTACACAAACATAAAGACTTCAATTTGAACATCTATGAAGCATTTCAAAAGGAAAAGCAAACAAGGGTAAGGTTTGGTAAGAAAAATTGTATCTCTATCTCTTATCCCTTAGTTTTAATTCACATGGATCTAGTTGGTCCTTCTCAAACACTTAGTTTGGGGAAGAAAAGGTATTTTCTAACCATTCTTGATGATTACTCTAGTTTTACTTGGGTTACCTTCTTATATCACAAGGATGAAGTATTTCATCATTTCTTAAGAATTTGTTACCAAATTTAGAAAGAAAAATTCTATCATGTCAAATTCATCAGGAGAAACAATGGAGGGGAATTCAAGAATGCCAAATTTGGGAAATTTTGAAAAATGAATGGCATACTTTATCAATTCTTTTCTACAAGAACTCCTTAATATAATTGTGTAGCTAAAAGAAGGAATATGATCTTGAATGAAGTGGGGAGAACTATATTGAATGACAAGAATCTTCCTTACCACTTTTGGGCTAAAGCAATTAACATTACTTGCTATGTCTCCAATAGAGTTCTAGTAAGAAGGGTCACCTCTAAAAATCCCTATGAATTATGGACTAGTGATAACCTTTAGTAGGTTATTTTCATGTCTTTTGTTCTAAATGCTATATTCTTAATGATAAAGATATCTTAATAAAGCTTGATTCTAAGACTAATGAAGGAATTTTCTTAGGATATTCTTCGATTACTAGAGCATATAGAGCTTTCAAGAAAAGAACAAATGTTATAGAAGAAACTATTAATGTTAAAATTGATGATAGTGATGTTACTTCTTGACAACCTAATGATGAAGTAGTTCCCATTCAAAAGTTATCTAGTATCTCACAAGCTCAAATTGACGAAAATTGAGAATTAGATAGTGAACATGAGGAAGAGCATGAGGATGAACATGAGGAGATATCACCAATTCAACCTAAGGTGCCTAAACTTAGTAGAAAACACTCTCTCAATGATGTAATTAGACAAGTACAAGATGGAATTCGCACTAGCACCAAACTAGGAAATTTGTGCCTATGCAACATATTTTTCACAACAATAACCCAAAAACTTTAAAGAAGCAAAAGGAGAAGAAGGCTGGATTTCCGAAATGCAAGATGAGCTAAATCAATTCACTAGGAATGATCTATGGGAATTGACATCTAAATGAAACCATAAACTAATTATTAGAAAAAAATGGATTTTTAGGAATAAAATTGATGAAAATAGAATATCATTAAAAATAAGGCTAGGCTAGTTGCAAAAGGCTATAATCAACAAGAAGAAATTGATTTTGATGAGACTTTTGCTCTTGTTGCTAGACTTGAATCTATTAGACTTCTTTTGGCATATGCTAGCATTTAAAATATCAAGCTATATCAAATGGATGTAAAAAGTGCCTTTCTAAATGGGACCATACAATAAGAGGTATATGTTAAAAAATATAAAGGATTTATAGATCCCAATAATCCTGATCATGTTTTCAAGCTTAAGAAGACTCTCAATGGGCTTAAACAAGATTCTAGAGCTTGGTAAAAAAGACTTTCCCAATATCTTACATCTAATGGCTTCAAAAGAGGCAAGGCTAATGTCACTTTATTTCTCAAAAGAGAAGGTAATGATTTACTTAATGTTCAAATATATGTTGATGATATTATTTTTGGTGCCAGTAATGAAATTCTATGCAAGAAGTTTTCAGATCTTATGCAATCAAAATTTGAAATGAGCATGATGGGAGAGCTCAATAACTTTATTGGATTTAAAATTAATCCAAAAAATGATGGGACCTTCATTTTTCAAACCAAATATATGAAAGATCTACTGCTCAAATTCAACTTGGCGGAAGTTAAGGTAAAGAACACTCCTATGGCAACAAATTTCAAGCTCATCAAAGATGATCACAGAAAACCTATTGATCACAAGATTTATAGAGGGATGATAGGTAGTCTACTTTATTTAACTACTAGTAGACTAGACATAACATTAAGTGTAGGAATTTGTGCTAGATATTAGGCAAATCCAAAAGTATCCCATTTAAAGATTGTCAAACATATTTTTCATTATCTAAAAGGTACTACTAATTTGGGACTTAGTATCCAAAGAATCCCTCACTTAATATTGCTAGATATTGTGATGAAAATTGGGTAGGTTTTTTAGATGATCATTGAAGCACAAGTGGAAATTGCTTTTTCCTTACGAAAAATCCTTATCTCTTGGATAACCAAAAACCAAACTTCCATATCACTTTCTATAGCAGAAGCTAAATACATTTCAGTTGGAAGTTATTTTGCCCAACTTTTATGGATGAAAGAAACACTTAGGCACTTAGGGGTAAAACCCCAATCTACACTTATTTATTCTGATAATAATAGCATCATCAATATGACAAAGAATCCAATCCAACATTCATGTACAAAACACATCAAAATTCAACATCACTTTATAAGAGAACACACTTAACATGGGCATATATACCTAGAAATAATTGGAACATAAAATCAACTTGCATATGCTTTCACAAAAACTCTTGATAAATGATGACTAACTGCTCTATGTAAAGACATGGGAATAGGACCTTGTCCTATCAAGTAAGTTTTTGCTTTCAAATTTTCAATAAAACATAGCTATTCTTAGCTCTCAATATATATATATATATATATATTCTCTTACATTTATTTGGAGAT